>JAMKQA010014989.1:0-52556 GCA_024699735.1 Posidonia australis
AGCAAACACCATCCTTCTGCAACCTCAAAATGGGGGTATCTTGTCAACCCTGAGCATCGGTCTTGGTTCCCTTCGTCCCTCGACCTCGCTCAAGGAGGGGCATCTGTAGACACCCCGATTTTGAGGTAGTTCATTGATAAGGCTCCAATTGTTGCTTTGGATATGGTAGACCCTTGGACTAATCCCTAAGCCCATAGTAAGCTCGCAGCCCAGTTAGAAAACCAGGCCAATAGGGGAGAGCACCTACCTAGCACACCAACCTAGCACATCAACCTAGCACACCTGGCTAGCACACCAACCTAGCACATCTACCTAACGCACATCCCTAGCACACATAAGTGGCGCACATCCCTGGTGCACAACTCTGGCGCACAATGCTGCGCAGGCTACGACCGCTGGCTTTCCACCTTCCTTGGTTGTTACCTCCAGCAGCCAATGTACCATGGAATATTCCAGGCTCTTCGTCTACGAGACTCTTTTTATACCCGTAACTCACCCCTGAGAGTTCCCTATAAAAGGACCCCTGTAGGCACCGTTTTGAGAAACCGCGAAAAGAGACAAAAAATCCTGAGAACTGAGTAGAAATCCCTGCACCCAGCTTTTTCCTACTCTAAAATCCGACCTCTGCACGAGCTTCTCTGCCAGTCCAGCATCCTATTTTCATTCCCTGGAGTACCACCTTGCGACCTAGAGCCTTCCAAAGCAACGAGGACCTTCTTATCTCTGATATCACAAAGAAGGAACACATCGCGAGGTAGGCATTCTGCCCCCTTTTTATTTCTTAATGCCATCTTAGAACTGATTAAAGCATCTTTAAAACCCTGCGAATGATCTGTTTTGTTCCATGTTTATGATGTTCTTTCATGCCATCATGCTTGTTTTCCCATGCAAATAACCTCCATGTTAATCCAAGTTTGCACTTCTAGCATATAATCAACATGTGTTGTTGCCCCATGTCTAATATTTTTACCACGCACCATGTATGCTCTTACACGTAAACGCTTGCACATTTGATCAACATCTGCAGTTGTTTTGATTTGTTTTACCCAGAGCATGCTTTTCCTTGGATATTTCGCACATTTGCATACATGAACCCATCAACTTGCCTTGGTTTCAAACGCTCTGTTTTCATTTGATTCTTGATCTTGTGCATTTGCAGCATGTTTCCTAGTTTTTATCATGGCATGAACCCATTAGCACTTGCATAGATCCCCCTTATATCTCTGCTTGGTGGGTTCTGGATCAGGTCATAGTCTGATCCAGAATCCCTGGGGCCCACATCCCTGTCGCACCTAACCCGTGCACTGATCTGGCGCACTCAGTAGGCGCACCAGATTGGTCAGAAATCAGTGCACTTGCATTAGCATCATACTTTCATGGCTTTATCATAGAGTTTTAAGTTTGTTTCTTCCTGATTGATTCTCTGGTTTGTCGAGATGCCTCCAGCATGTTTTCAGCTTTCAATCAAACTGTTTTCCATGTGCCTTTTCTGCTTTGTTATTCAACTCCAGGCTGAATCTGGTAGATTGATTGCACCCTACTCCCTAGTGGGAACCATGTGTATCAGTCCATGATCCAGAGGCTTGGCTGGATCATTGCTTCCTGCATCTAGTTCACATAGATCGAGATCTCGTGTGAGGCTTCAAGCCCTTGAGCTCGAGATCTCTGCATTGCATGTGCATGTTTAACTCTTTCAAGGCATGTTTTCCGAGCTTCTCCAGAATGATTCTGCTGCATGCTTTTCCAGAGTGCATCCTCTGATGTTTTGCTTTGCTTTCTGTGTTTTACACCCTGCATACATTACTGGCCCACGTAGATGCAAATAGGTGGCGCTCCAGACTGACGCATCAGTCTGGCGCACCAAACAGGCGCAGTGGCCTGTTTCCAGCAGCACACAGCATGTTTTTCACGTGTTTTGCCTACTTTCTCGACCCGATTTGCTTTTGGGTTTTCATCTGATTTTCCTCCTTGTTGCATTAGGAAGGCACATCTTTGTTTTTAGCATGTTTTCTTGCATCTTAGCTTGCATTTAGGCATATAGAAAGCAATGATGAGAAATCACTCAGAATGATACAACTTTGATTATGTTTATGCAATATCTTTGCATTATGCACTTGACCCGGAATAAAGAGTGATACTTCTGAGCATTAGGACACACCCCTACACATCATGCGCCTTTATTATAGACACCACTCATTAGCATGACATGGCATATCGCCCTCGGGCGTAAAGCAAAAGGCTGAAAAGCTGACATTTCATTTACAAAAGAGAAATCATAGAAGACCGATTATTCGGGCGTACGAGGGTGCCTAACACCTTCCTTGTACGTAACAGGGATCCATACCCGCATTTCTAGTTTTACGTAGCCCCTTTATTATTTTTGTTTTGCATGATTCTTCATGTATTTTATGGTTTTCCTCGTCTTCCATAATAGACTAGGTGGCGACTCCAGCATTTGCATTTTTTTTATATTTATTTTTCTGCCGTAGCGTTGCATTGTCGCATTATCTTGCGATCCTCGCCGGCATGGTTACAATTTCATTTCCTTGATTTAGCATGTTTCCAGTCATCTTTAGCATGAGCATTTAGAATAGGCAAGCACACACCCAATAGACCATTTAGCAAGTAGGAAACCTAGAAAGACCAAGTTCTTCGGGCGCATAAGGGTGTCTAACCCCTTCCCCATGCGTAACAAGAATCCTTACCCTTTCTCTGGCCCGCATTGATTTGTGCATTTCATCCATTAGGCATGGAGCATACATGTTTTCTTCATCTTGTTTTCTTCTTGGTTTTCTTTCATGTTTGGTTTTCCTCGTCTTTCCATTAAAAGACTAGGTGGCGACTCCTTTCCTTATCCTTTCTTATCTTTCCTTGGTGTTTTCGAGCCTAGTCTTCTTCTCCGGATTCACCATCTTCGCCGTGACCGTATCAGGACTCCTCGTGTGCTTCCACACACCATAAGAAGAGCCGTGCAGGGTTCCATCGGCATGGTCACAGGAACAGGTGACTCCGATGGGGATAACCAGGTTCTAGTTTTCGTTTTGATTTTATTACTTATCTTTGGTCTATATACTTTGTACTTGTTTGCTTGTTCTGCTTGCTTGTACATATTTGACTGAACATGCCTTTTTGTGCCTTTTTACACTATTGCTATGCCACCGCACATGCACATGACCTAGTTAATGCTTTTTTTTGTCGATACTTGCTTTTATTCACCTATTTGTGAGCACTACACTAGCACATGCCATGTTCATGCCTTTTGCTTGTTGATTGACTTTTTAGATGCCATGATTGTGTGTTTTCTTCCTTTTATTTGTATTTGCCATGATTAGGAGAGTAGAGACATGTTTGCTTCCCCATCTGGTTAAAATAAAACACACCAACTCAGATAAACAAATAATAAGGCATAACTAGAGACAAATGCTCATAATTCCCTATGGTTTAATAAAACACAAGTAAAAGATACAAAAGCATATCACATGATTGATCATATAGGGCATGCATCTTCTCCTCTGAGTCCACCCACAGTTTGCGAAAGACAATCCTAGTAGCCCGTTCTATAGATTTGGCATAGGGTGTGTGGCTAGTTTGTCCCCCCTTATCTGGGGTCACATCGGTGCTAGTAGATGATACAGCTCCATACTACTGCAAGAGACGAGGCCACCAACGCACCACCCATTCACTGCCTGCGCTCCGACCAGGATTTAGAATGGGAACCTTACTTTTCTGACCAGAGTCAAAACCCAAACCCATGAGTGCATCCCATATGGTCAACCCCATGTGGGACATGCATGGTGAGAGAGTGCATTTTAGTAGCATTCATGTGCATGTGTGCCATTCATACCACCCTAACAAACGATTGCATAGCCAACGTAACACTTTTGTTGTTTTGTCTTCACTTCTTCACTGACACATTAGGTTTTTTCCTTTGTCAGGTATAGAGTTCGGTGTGCGAGTTCCTAGGTCTAAGCCTGGGAGTTCCTTTCTATGACCTCAGTCTTGAGGCACTGTTCTCAACTATCTTTCCTCGAGCTATTCGTCACTTCCGACGATAGCTCCTCGTAGGCGTCATCCTCTAGTTTGCAATTGTAGCCCCATGCTTACCCATTCTCGGTCTGTTATGGCCCAGCGAGCTTTTGAAACCTTTGCACCAGCTGCTCCAGAGGGGATTCCTGTTTCCGCCCCTCCTTCTTTTACTTTGACATTAGTCATTTTGTTTGCACTCCATGATAGCCACTTCCAGGCGCCTGGAGTTCCCTGTCCTTCGGTTTCGGGACACCGGCAGACCCTTATTGGTCTGAAGCCCATGGCTGAGGTGATTACCATGACTACCACCAGGGCATCTGATCTGATGATGTCCTATCCTTCAGTTGACACTATTTTGCTTGACACACAACTGGCTACGATTGCTTCTTCAGTAGGAATTCAACCCACAGCATCCTTGAACTTCCAGCCCCCTGTGACATCTCTTCCACTTGCGCGTCCAGCCCTCGGTACTGCTACCGATGGGTCCATAACTATGCAATCTCAGCAACTTCTGGCCCTTGCGCAGAAGCTGCAAAACATGGCATTCTCTTTGGATCTTACTCTGACTGCGCCTGTTTGTCCCATTCCTAAGGACCCCGCTCCACCTGCTCAGGCACTTCACGTTGCACCAGTCACACCACCACCACAGCCATCGCCACAGCTTCCCGCTGTCCCGACGATGGGTGTTGCTACTCTACCGATAATATCACTACCACAACATGCACAACATATTCCTCCCACTACTGGTGGTCCGCCTTTTGGGCTGACAGGAGTACAACGGCCTGTGAACCCGATCATAACGGTTCAACAGCTGTTACTCCCACACACAACAACACGCCCAGCACAGCTTAACATTTCTATACCCTTGCATTAGATACAGGCTTCAGCATGCACACCACCAATAACACACATGCACGGGTACGCTGGTCATCACACCACGGCACCAGGTGGCGAGATGATAGATCTAAAGGAGCACAAGGGTGTAATAGATACAGTGTACGTGAGATCCGCCCCAACTGCACATTCAATGTCAACAACAACCCCGAATGCACTTTTCTCCAAGATGAATGACCTAGAGAAAGCACTACGACAAGTGCAGGGTAGGGACCATCAGTCTTATTCCTTCCGGGACCTCTACTATTTCTCAAAGGCCATACTCCCTCTGAACTTCCATATCCCGGAATTTGAGAAAAATAATGGGAAAGCCTGCCCAATATCACACTTTAGGGCATACTACGGCGATCTCGCTCAATTACAGGCTGACTAGAGACTTCTCATTTGCCTTTTTCAGAAAAGCCTCACAGGTCCAGATTTGAAATGGTTCACATCTCTGGATATGGCCACTATAAAGACCTGGAATGATTTTAGCCAAGCTTTTCTAGAGTAGTACTCTTTTAACCTCGACATGGTCCCAAAGCACAAGGACCTAGTTTCCACAAGGCAGAAGCCCCATGAGCCGTTCGAGGAGTACGTCGGGCGCTAGCGAGACCTCGCTTCACAAGTTCACGATAGACCTTCTGATGAAGAGTCTATCGAAATAATAATTCGAGGAGCGCAACCAGCCACTGGGGCTCTACTAAGCATCCAACCTATTTCCACCTTTGCATCCCTGATCAAAGCTGGCACCCGTGTTGAGAGCTCACTGAATAACGGAAGCTTTCCTGCACTAGTAGCATTCGCAAAGCAGACCATGGCTTCAGGCGGAAACAGCAACAATGGATCCAACACTGGGTATGCACGGAAGGACTCTGCCAAGAATTTTGTGGCATATGTTGGGGCTCCCGTTATGCCGGCCAGTGTGGTGAGCTCACCAGCTCAGAATCAGGTTGTTTACACTCCTGCACCTAGGGTACCATGCACATCACAAATCACCACCACCGCTGAGCTAGTCTACCAGCCTGCACCGATAAGGCAAGGGCGCTACGTAGGATCAAGGCGGCTCCCACGACCAAAGAGAGATTACACTCCTCTCATTGAGCCACTGAGTGTCATATTTCCTAAGGTAGCGTCACTATTGAGGCTTCTAGAAATCCGCCCACCACCAAACCCACTTCTGTCGTGGTTTAAAGCGGATTTATATTGCAGTTACCATAGAATCGTAGGGCACTCTACAGATAACTGTTATACACTCCAGGATGCAATTCAAGGGTTGATTGACGGGAAGGTCATCACCATTAACACACAGGAGGCGGAGTCCATGTCTACTGCACAGACACCTCATTCATCGACATCCACATCTAGCAACATAGTCAACTGGCCTTTGCCTGAGCATGCACCGGGAACTTCGGGAGTCCATTTCCTTTCTTCTGATGAGGTTGCGCCTTTTGATCCTTCCCTCCTCATCAATGATGTCTCAAAACTATTCTCTTATTAGCTGAGTCAATCCTTCATTAAAGCTTCTAATTTTACAGTCAATATGATCCAACTGACTACTCGACCAAGGTGCACTGCTGCCAGACCTACCATGCAATCCACCCTACCAACAATTAGTCTATTAGCCAAACCAAAGCATGACCTGGCCCACCAAATGCCAGCACCTACTCCACCAGCTTCGGTCCTGGTGGAATTGAGGGCCTGTGCTACTGTGGTCATCAACTTGACACAAAATAATCACCGCATGCCTTATAGCTATACCACAAAAATGTGTGCTGAGGTAACGCGGTCAAGACGGGTATACAAGGCACCGGTTCCGGCAAATAAAACTAGCCAACTCACAGCTCGTCTTCTCAACCAAAGAACCAAATCCCCGATCCAATCCCTGAAGACACAGTCACAAGAGCTAACCCCACCACTGCTAAGATTGACCCGCCTGTGGCTGACATCACTGCCCAGTTAAAGAAAGTCAAAGCACACATCTCCATCTAGGACCTAATCCATACTTCGGCTGAACACCGAGAGGCATTTCTCTAAGTTTTCTAGGCCTCTCATGTTTCCTCAACCATACAACATCAGCCTTGGAAAGCCTGGTAGGAATGATAGCCGTGCCACAGGTCATTTCATTTTCTAGCTCAGAGCTTCCTCCAGCAGGGATTAATCATAATCCGCCCCTATTCATCACGGTGCAATACCAAAATTTCCGCATTCCTCTTACTTTGGTAGATAATGGCGCTGGGTTAAATGTCTGCCCTTTGTGAACTGCAAACCAGGTCGACTTTAAATTCGAAGACATTACGCCAGCAGTGAAAGGAATGACGGCATTCGATAACACGCACCATGATGCTCTAGGAATTCTGGTCATTCCCTTAATTGTTGGTCCTGCTCGTTTTGAGGTCGAGTTCTATGTTGTCGACCTCGAGCCATCTTTCAATCTTTTGCTTGGGTGCCCTTGGCTCCACAAGCATCAGGTTATCCCCTCAACCCTTCACCGAATGATTAAGTTCTGTTGGAACAACGACATTGTCATTGTGATGGTGGAAAACCTTGAAAAGGAGAAAGTTGAGGTAGTTTCTTCAGTGTCGCTCCATACTGTCCATTTTGACCCTAAGCCTTCTGATGTGCTCTACCGTGTCAACCATTTTGAACCGATCAATTTCATTCTGATTCTCGAACGTGCCAGTCATTTGGCCGCTTTTGGCAACCCTTTTTTGATGGTCGAGAATCTATGTTAAAGGTGGGGGTACAAGAAAGGAGCACCTCTTGGGCGGAATGACTAAGGAATCGCCAAACCAATTGCTGCAGAGAGAAGACGAGAGTTTGAAGGACTGGGATACGAGTGGAAACCACAAGACGGATACTCCAAGCGTCGTAAGTTCCAAAAGCTCGTTATTCCATGAGATTTAACTAACTTTGTAAGTGCAGGATTGCTGGATCCCAATCAGAGTTTTGTGCTTGCAGAGCCTAAGCAGGATAAACCAGTCAATGGGACAGAATGGATATGTGTGGAAGATTATTACTCAGAGGAGGAAATTGTGGACTCTAGAGTAGATTTGACACTATCCATGCCACCGAGGATAGCTATGCTGGCATTGCCACCTCCGGAGTCAGCTGAGGGGCTTTCTACAAATCCAGCTGCAGTCTGGGATTTAGCGAGGGCAGATTCAACAATAGTAGCATCAAAACATCAGTCAGTCCTGAAGGGGTTGCAGTCGGGACAACTGGAATCATCGGCTGAGGTGTTAGAAACTACCAGTGCCTATTATGTGGATTTCGCTTCTGATGAAGATGAGGGAGATGTTATGGTAGCACAGGTTGATAACATGCTCAGCGATTTGGAAGTTCTGTTTCAAGAGCAGTTGGTGGTACTGGTAGAGGATGCACAAAGTGAGCTTAGGTGCAAGAAAGGGAAGGCAATAATGACAGAATACACTGCAGAGCAGACAATTGCACAGGGTCAGTCTGTTATTATGACCTTGGAAGAGAACAGATCACTAAACGCTAGACCAGAGGAGTTTATCTCCTATCAGCCGGGAGGCGGGTCTAGGTTGTATTAGCAGTCTTGGCCCCACTTGAGTAGTGGGGACCAAAAAAAAGGATCCTGAGTTAGGCTCAGGAGAGAATATGGGTGGTAGCACTCACATCAGTTAATCAAAGGACAGTTGCCCACTTGTCACACATGTTGTACAAGAAAACCATGAAAATAAAAACTTTTGTCTACATAAGAAGGTTGTGAAAGAAGTAGAATAGCTGGATACACCTACAAGTTCGGAAATAGTAGAATCTATGATCATTAGAGGTGCATAAAAGAAAACTAGGGTTACAGTGACCATTCTAAAGCATTGTCAAGGGCAGAATGTTGAGAAAGTGTGCAGCTTTGAAGACATAGATCCGTTATTCCAACAAGAAGTCCTTCCTGAGCTTATTGCATGTGGAGAAAAGGATGATGCAGGAATAGAAGAGGAAAGTCACGATGCACTAGAATTCCAGCTTTATGATAACGATCCAGAAGGCCCGAACCTACATGTAGAAGAAGAAACTGAGACTATAAACATTGGCACTGATGAAGATGTCAAGGAAGTGCGAATAAGCGCCAGACTCATAGCACAGACTCGAGCAGAACTTGTTGAACTCCTTCGAGAATATGCGGATATCTTCGTCTGGAGTTATGATGATATGGTTGGGCTAGACGTTGAGGTAGTGGTGCACACATTACTGCTTAAACCTGACGTCAAGCCAGTTAAACAGAAGTTGCGTAGATGGCGACAGCAGTGGTTGTTGAAATTGAAAGAGGAAATAATGAAACAACACAAAGTTAACTTTCTGAAGGTTGTCCTCTATCCAAAGTGGTTAGCAAATGTGGTTCCAGTACCCAAGAAAGATGGTCGGGTCCGAATGTGTATTGATTACAGAGACCTAAACAAAGCGAGCTCGAAGGATGATTTCACACTCCCACACATTGATGTGTTGGTAGACAATATTGCAGGACACAAAATGTTATCATTCATGGATGGATTCTCATGATACAATCAAATCCGAATGGTAGAAGAGGATATGGAGAAAACGTCCTTTATTACCCCATAAGGAGTGTTCTGCTACAGAGTTATGTCATTTGGGCTCAAGAATGTCGGGGCTACATATCAGAGGGCAATGATAGCCTTATTCCACGATCTCGTGCACCAAGACAACGAGGTTTACGTGGATGATATGATCGCTAAGTCAAAGGAGCCTGAAGAACACATTGCTTGTTTAAGGAAGCTCTTTAACCGCTTGCGAAAGTATAAGCTGTGGTTGAACCCCAACAAATGTGTATTTGGTGTGTCATCAGGCAAGCTGCTGGGATACATCATTAGCCAAAGGGGAATCAAGGTAGATCCGAACAAGGCTAAAGCCGTAACCGAGATGCCTCCTCCTACAATAGAAAAAGAGGTCCGAGGATTGCTGGGGCAGTTGCAGTATATCAACTGATTCATTGCCCAGTTAACACCAATTTGTGAGCCAATCTTCAAGCTCTTGAGGAAGAATGCGCAAATCTGCTGGAGTGAAGAGTGCCAGGAAGCATTTGACAAAATCTGGAAACTCTTGGTAAGACCACCAGTCTTAGTTCCTCCGACACCAGGGCGTCCTTTGTTGCTCTACTTGTCAGTAACACAGCATTCAATGGGCGCAATCTTGGGTTAGCATGGTGAAATAGGTCGCAGGGAGAGGGCCATTTATTATCTAAGCAAAAAGTTCAATGATCGCGAAGTTAAGTATACCGCAATCGAGAAAGTTTGCTTATCCCTCATCTGGGCCACACAGCGCTTAAGGCACTATATGATTGTTTATCCAATTCTATTACTGTGCCGACATGATCCAATGAAATATCTGTTTCAAAAACCTGCACTGGTGGGTAGATGTGTCAAGTGGCAAGTGCTCTTATCTCATTTCGATATTACTTTTGTCACTCAAAAGTTGATGAAAGGATAGGCCGTGGCTGATCATTTAGCAAACTTACCCTTGCCAGAGTACCAACCCCTGCAGACTCAGTTCCCTGATGAGGATATATTGTTCGCCATGGAAGAGGAAGAGTCAGTAGACCCTCGAGATAAAGATCAGTGGCAGTTTTACTTTGATGGTGCAGTTAACAAGAGAGGCATGGGTATCAGTGTGGTGCTGGAAACTCCGTAGGGCCAAATGATCCTGCTTGCTCGAAAGTTAACCGTTGTGTGCACCAATAATGTGGCAAAGTACGAGGCATGCATTCTTGGCTTGTAGGCTACATTAGAACATGGTGCACAGAAACTACATGTGCATGGTGATGCCATGTTAGTTATCTCACAAGTAAATGGCAACTGGAGAACCAAGGACTTGAAATTCGTTCCATATCATACCCATCTCTTAAAGCTGATGGCCAAGTTTAAGGAGATACAATTTTCCTTTACGAATAAGGCCAAGAATGCTTATGCAGATGCACTGGCCACTCTTGCATCCTGGTTGTCCATACCAGATGATGACACAGTGAAAGTGTCGGTGGCATGCATAGACCAGCCGACACACTGCATGAACATAGAAGAAGTAGATTCCACAGCTGAGCTCCCATGGTATCATGACATCAAAGCCTACTTGGAAACCGAGAGTCACCATCCAGATGCATCAGCAGCAGATAGAAAAACCATGGTCCGACTGGCCTCAAAATATGTGTTTGAAGTAGGTCACTTGTACAAGAGGTCTCACAATCAGATGCTTCTACACTGTCTTGATAAAAAGGAGGCCGATACAGTAATGTTGCAAGTGCATGCGGGGACATGCGGGCCTCACATGAATGGAGTATTATTGGCCATGAAAATAATGTTACAAGGTTATTTTTGGTCAAGCATGGAGACAGATTGTTGTCAGTTTTTGCGAAGATGTCATAACTATCAAGTCCATGGCAGCTTTATTCATGCACCACCACAGCAGCTCCACAGCATGTTGTCCCCCTAGCCTTTCTCAACATGGGGAATAGACGTCATCGGAGCTATCCACCCAGCAGCTTCCAATGGGCATCAGTACATCCTAGTAGCAATTGATTATTTTACAAAATGGGTGGAGGCAGCTTCTTACATGACAGTGACCGCCTCCGTGACTGAAAAGTTCATTAGGAACAACATCATTACCCGGTACGCGGTCCCGTATTCAATCATTTCTGATAATGGGATGAATTTCACAGCCATAATGGTTGAGGAGTTCCTGTAGGAGTTCCATATCAGGCATCACAAGTCCTCCCCATACCATCCTTAGATGAACGGTGCAGTGGAATCCGCCAATAAGAATCTAACCAAGATTCTTAAAAAGATGGCAGAAACACATAAGGACTGGCATGACAAGCTCCCATACGCTCTGTGGACTTATAGAACATCAGTTCGGACTTCAACAGGAGTGACTCCATATTCTCTGGTGTATGGTATGGAAGCAGTCCTACCAATAGAAGTTGAGATACCATCTCTCAGAAGTCCTAAAAGAAGTAGAGCTGGAATAGGCGGAGTGGATTGAGGACCGTCTTGTTCAACTGAACTTGATAGATGAGCAATGATTGCAAGCTATGCATCACGCATAATGCTATTAGAAATGCTTGGCCGAAGCTTATCAGAAGAAGGTCCGACCAAGAAGCTTTTTGCCAGGGGATTTGGTCTTGCGAGCAATACATCTCCCTGATAGTCGTGGCAAGTTCAGGCCCAACTGGCGTGGACCATTCATGGTCAAGCAAGTCTACTTTGGAGGAACTGTCATCCTTGAGGACATGGACTACATCGAACAGTCAGAGCTAGTTAATTCATGCTACCTGAAAAAGTACTATCAGTGATAAACAATGTGTCCTCACTCTGCGACATTGACACTTTCCTCCATGCATGCATAAATTGATGTTCTTCTATATCCATGTAGCTTTGCATCACAGCACATACTAACCCCCATTCAGTATATGCATATATAGGCCGATGTTTGTTTTCATCATCACATGCATGGATCTTAGCCCAGTGATGATAAGTAGAATAAGCCTGCCATTGTTGGGAATGCATAGCACCTCCTTAGGTAGATACTATTTAGGTAACCTAGGGAGTGAGGGAGCCACCTTTCATTGTGAGTTGGGCGAAGTATCCAAGCTGCTCAAGGACCCTACACCTCCTAGAGGGAGATATAATGTTAGGGACGAGAATGAGTGCGTGAAAAATAAAACAAAATATATATCTGTGAAAGGACATAAAAGAATTAGAAGATAGAAGTTGCAGATAGAAGTCAGCCCTAAAGAGAGAGCCATGACGGGTAGCACTGTCCCTCCAATTTATATTGGAGAGGAGTCGGAGTGAATACCTGGAAGCCATGTTCCAAAAGGGCCTAGCCAATCCTTTAAACAGCAGCAGCTCCCCACCATAGACCAGGTACTTATTACCTCCAAGCCAGGGATAGGGTGAACCCACATGCCTATAAGGGAGAAAGAATAAAGAATGAATAAAATAAAAAAGCAGGGGTATGGTCCAATGGGGTTTTGGAACGAAGTCCAGGACATGATGTCGCATTTCTAGAGAGCCACCCAAGAAACTAGGGGCTTGGATAGATTCTCGTGAGGTCTGAAGTTACCATTCCCTTGCATACTTGGTGATAAGCATCCCAAGGCTGAGGGCGCCAATAATATCCCACAAATCATTCAGCATGCATGCATTTATTTCCACAAATATCATCTTAAAAGCATCGCAAAGTATTATCTGGTTCTCTTAGCTAGGGTATGATAACAACTGTCAGTCTAAGAGAATCAGGAGGACATTGCCTAAACCAGGGGCATGCAAGCTACTCTTGTTGGTTAGGGCCATTTATGTCAAACCAGGGGCATGTCAACCATCCTATGGTTAGACACACTGAGCCAGTACTCGACTAGGGGCATGTAAGCTGCTCTGTTTGGTTAGGAGTCGTCCATGTCAAACCATGGGCATGTCAGCTATCCTATGGTTAGACGCATTAAGCCAATGCTCGACTAGGGGCATGTCAGCTGCTCTGCAGGTCGAGGCACCCAGTAATCTATCGAGAGGCATAGTCATCAAACAATCCCAATCCCCCGGGTATGATGGTTATATCTCATTACTTGGGCACTTGGTCAAAACCAGTTGGTAACCAGGGTCTTCCCTCAGGGTTGTGTACAAGATTTAGTCTGTTCAGCAACTCCTTGTTCAGTCAGTTGTAGTTTTCAGCTTTGGGCCAGTTTCTCTTATTCTTTCAATACCATTGCGCTACATCTTTTATCTGTCTGCTTTGGATTTGCTAAGTGTTATTTGAACGAAGCGAAGTTGAAATCTGTTTCCAAAACAATGTTTTAAGCATATCCTGCAGGAGATCGTCCACCCTTTCTAGGGAATCTCGAGTCAAGGAAAGCTGAAACGCCTTACAAATCATGGGTTTCCCTACGATGGTTGTGCCCACACACTACTTAGATGTTCTCCAAGCAAGGATCAGGCAGTTAACAGAAAGCAATCGTGACAAGCTGCGGATTTGAGGGATTTCTTCAAAGCTTTTGGATATCGTGAAGGTGGAGGTTTCTCGATACTTCTTGTGTGCAGCTACCCGATTCTAAAAGCTGGCTTATCACGTTTTTCGCTTTGGGAGAATCGAATTGACCCCAACCTTGGAGGAGGTCCACAAAACATGTTTTTTACAGAGGTTCCTGGGAGCCACCGTGTTTATGCTGCACGACGGGTATTCCTCAGTCTTGATTGAGCTAACTGGCCTATCAACTAGTGATTGTGGTCGTCAGCTCATCTGTTCAGACAGACATTCTCCCATGCTGCAGCTAGCTTACTTTGACAAAGTAGCCGGAATGCGTGCCTCCCTGGGTGACGAGCTGTGGTTGAAAGGCTTTGTTGTCTGCTTCCTAGGGGAATTGATTTTCAACCATGCTCGGGTGGTTGTAAACATTGAAGTCGCCGAGATTGCTTTGGCAGTTGTCACTCGTCAGATAGATTTAGCCCCAGTCATCTTGGAAGAAACTTACTGGGCTCTGGACCGATCACTGCGATGCTACTAACACTTTTATGGCTGTGGAGCTTTTATACAGGTATGGTTGGCTGCTCACTTGGGTGTGGAAGTCTTACGCCCGCAACGGTCGGCTTTCGAGTCCTATTGTCAAAGCGGCCATGCGCGCACGCTCACCTCAGTTCGGAAGGAGTACGAGCGTTTAGAAAGCTTGACAAAGCAGAAAGTCATCTAGCGCATTATTCCTTCGGCTACTCATAACTTTGAGGCCTTCTTCAACACAGCCGACATGCAGATTATCGTCCTGCCAGGGTTGACTGGTGGAGTTGAATATCACCCAGCCCGTGTGATGCAGTAGTTCGGTTATCAGCAAGATTCCTTCGTTCAGGGGCAAATGTCAGCACGGTTCCAAGAATACCCTCTAAGCTCCTACACTATGACTAAGGAGCTATCTTGCCTGCTTAGTGGCTCCATACGATCGAGGAATCTTACAGTCATAGAGGGGAAAAGTTTCACAACAAATTACGAAGCTGAAGTTGAAGAGGCCTGGCCAATCTACAGCGCTGCCCCGAGTCGTACGCTCTTTACAAAAGCCTCGAGCTTCAAGAGATCCAGGGATGACGCAGATTCTTAACATTCATGTCATGTTACTGGTTCTTTGCAAGTTGAAATACATGTAATCACTTCATTGACTCTGGTAACAAAATTCATCAGAACATTTCTAGCCAGCTTGTTTGATTGCTTATGATTGATGCAAAACAAAAGCCACGGTGACCCTCGATTTTTCCGACGAGAACTCCGACGAGATCCTGTAGTATCTGGAGCACATCCCAAAGCCCTGCGATCTCCAACCAGCCTCCTCCAGCTCATGCCTGATCCAACGGCGCTCATCTGCTGGAGGGAAGAGGATCAACGACCCTAGAGAGCCTCGCCGGTGTATAAAGCCTCACCACCGACAGCAACCAGGCATCATCATCTTGCAGCCTCTCCAAGCACGCCCAAAACCTCCTCCACCCCGCACCCAAATGACCAGAGACCCTAGCGAGCATCAAGAGCTCCTCCCTCACCCCTTTTGCCGCTCAGAACCCCCCGAACAATCGCCGGAGCAACCAGAGGAGTGCCGTCGACAAGCTTCCAGGAGAGACACCTTCCAGTTAGGTAATCCCCTTCTCTTTGTTCAATTCTTTTCCATTTGGCTTAGGTCCCTTTAGGTTCTCTTAGGCATAGTGAACCACCCTGGATCGTGTCGCGGTAGGGATACGCCCCCTACACACCGTCGCCCCCCCTCCGGCGATGGGTTCCCTATCGCCAGCGAGGCCCTTTGCCTCCTAGATCGAGGTGAGGCCCCTAGGGCTACTCCTCACTCTTCTTCCTCTTCCTCCCTGAGCCCTGTCGCTCATGAGAGGATTCCTTTGGCCCTCCTGTGCCCGAGGACACTGCCGCTGCTCACCGACTGATGGCCCTCTGCTGTGAAGCCTCCTAGGGTGACGCGATTGCGCCAGCTCCGGACCACCACCTCCAGAAGACTAGCCGCCTCGCCATGAACTCCTCCGCACCGCCACGCCGTCGCCACAGCCCTCAGAGCGCTACCCCCACCTTTGTCACACCTGTCGCCGACACAGGGGATGGGAGGAACATCTCAGGCCATCCCGGTCCACGCCGATGCCTCCTAGAGCCTTGTCGTGACTCCTCGAATCTCTCCCAGCCCTCGTCGTGTCACTCTAGCCGCTGCGTCACCACCAACGCCTCGCTGTCGTCTTTGCTGTCGCCGAAAAGACCCCTCACCAAAACCAGAGGTGGGGGAGATCCTCAGGCCTCCCCAGTCACTCCTGAAGCTCCGAAGACACCTGCCATGCCTCGCTCCAGCCTCCTGAGTCATCATCGGAGCCAATCAGTCGCCGCACCGCCGTAGGATCGTCGCCGGTGGTCTCGCCGGAGGGGAAGCACCGGTGGTCCTCCAATGATCTTTGAAGGAACATTTTGGGCCCAAGCCTCTTAGTTTTAGGATTCTATTCTTAGGTCCTTAGGTTATTGCATTTGAGTCCTTTTGTTATTTTTAAGTCCGTGTAGTTTTAAGAAAACTTTCAGTTATTTTATTATCTCTTTAAGACTTGCATGTAATCCCCTACACATTTTGATTTTTTTCATCTTTATTGCATTCATGCATGTTTTATCACATCTTGGTCCCTGAGATCATGATTTCTTTGCACTTAGGTCTTGAACATTTGCATTTGGCCCCTAGAACTTTTTAAAAATGAGTTTTCCCTGTGAGATTTGCACTCTGAACCCTGAAAGATTTTAAAATCACACTGACCATCAATAAAATTGAATTTTTATCACATTTAAGTCCTAAAATTTTGCATATAAGTCCCTGAATTCTTAATAAATAATTCCTGAGCATAGAAAATTTGCATCTAGACCCTTAGATTAATTTTAAATCCATCATTTAGGATTTTAAATGTTTTCTTGCATATTTTGATTATTTTCACTTATTGCATTTAATCATAGATTCCATTTAAAAAGCATGTTTTCACTGTAAATTGATCTTTAGCTTCACATTTAATCACATTTGCACTTATGTGTGAATTTTGCACTTTAGACCCTAAGTTTTCAGGAAATTACCTAGGTGCCATTTTTTCACACATCTCAGTGCCACATTGTCATTTGATCCATCATCTGCATATCAAGATAGAAGTCACTGAATATACTCTGATCCAAATTCTCATTTTTTTTGTGAAATTTGCATTTTAGTCCTTGTATTTGTCCATTATTGTGTTTACATCATTTTATTGTTTTTCCCTCTTCATGTTTTCTTGCTAGTAACATTTTCTTGACATTTTGCACATATTTTGGCATATCATAGACCATGCATCATCCCCATACATGCATTTATTATATTTGGCCATTAAAATGACCAAATTGCCCCTATGTCACAAATTCATGCATCTACATGTCAGTTTTCGCACTCAAACTTGCATAAACCTTGACCAAGTCATTCCCTAGCACTTTTTACACAGTTAGATACGCATTCATGCATTTGTTTTATAGTTTTTGTCATATTTGCGTATCGGTCCATCCCCTTTTAGCGAGCAGACATCTCATGGGCTTCTTTTGAGGATTTTTCTTCACTTTGTTTTTGGAGTCCCTCATCCGACATTCAATTTGATTTTCTTTACTCCTACGTTTCAGATTTTTCCGATTTGATTTGGATTTCATCACCCGAGGGCGTACACGAACTGACCAAAAGGCCCACATTGGTCCATTTGCGGATTATTTCTCTTTTATGATTTTCACGACCTTTTCACGATTCCGAGGACCTGAGATGACTCCACATTTTATCTTTTTGATGTCAGTATTGTTTTCCGAGGCATTCTCACCAAAAACCTCGTCATTTCATGTGATTTTCTTCATCATGTCATATTTTGTGATTTCGTCATTTCATGTGGGTTTCTTCATAGTTTTCGCATACCATCTTGCATATCCACCCAGTCGTGTCTTGGCATGATTAGAGCGTGATCTAGGCTTAGCAAACATTCATTTAATTTATAGTAAGCGAATTAGACTAGAAAGACCACGTTTCTCAGGCGTACGGGGGTGCCGAACACCTTCATCGTACGTAATACGAATCCTTACCCATCCTCTGGTTAGCAAACACCCGGCCTTCACATTTGCATCTCATGCATCCCATCCTTTGTGGTTTTCCTCGTCTTTCCCTTAAAAGACTAGGTGGCGACTCCTTTTCTTTTTCATTTTATCCTATCTTGGGCCTTTGCCATCTTAGCATGGCTGTGATCTCCTCCCTCTGGTGCAACTCCGGGCTGGATCCTCGGGTTGGCATGGTCATAGGAGGCGATAAAGGAAAAGGGAAGGGGATAGGGAAGAGGGCATCGAGCAACGGAGGCGCGAGGAGGAGGAGGGCAAACCAGTGGCGAAGCTAGAGAGAGAGTGTGTGTGTGCTAGAGGAGGTGTGATGGTGTCAGAGCTTTGCTTGAGGATCGTGGAGCTCAAAGTCCACTAGGGTGAGGGGAGAGGTTCGTCGGTGAGTGTATAGGTCGTCGAAGAAGGTATGTGGCCCTCCTTCTCCGTTTACTTGTTTTATGATAAAATGAGTAGAAATCATGATAAATAGGATAAAAATCATGAAAATTATGGAATTGGCATGAATGAGTAAAATTACATGCCTAGTGATGGATTATGCCATGTTTGGGATTTTATGATAATTTAAGGGGGATTTTCAAATGAAATATGTGATGTGTGGTACAGTATTGTGGTTTGTGCTCTCTGTGGTTTTGATTTTATTCCGAGAGCTATAATGTATGGATTTTGATGGAATTTGTCCCAAATGGTAGGTGGTTTAGAGCCCTACATTTGGTGAATTTTGGGTGAATTGTGGTTCACTGGAAAGGGGTCCGCTAGAGGTCCCAATTTCGACGAATGGATGAGTTAGGGCTTGGGGAAGTTTTCTAGAAACGAGGATTTCGTTATGCCATTTTCCTGTCAGTATTCAACCCTGGATCCTGTTTCAAATGATCGAATGTGTTTGGTTTGCCGTTCCAGGGGATTTCGATCGACCAAAATGCTTCAGTCTTCCAAACCAGGGAATTTTGGACTACCGTTCCTAAGATTCGGTCGTCCGTTCTGGGTTCCAGGCCCAGGTTCGGTCTACCATTTTGATTTAGTATGCCAAACCAGACCTTAGAGCCATATGTGTGAGAATTTGATGCATGATGTTTATGGGATGGGTTTTTATGTGATTTTGGCATGTGTTTTAATGTAATCCACATAAAATAGGTTTAGGATCATGGGGATGATTCCATGATAAAGGAATGCATGAATTGAGGTGTTTTGGGGTTTAAGTCCCATGTTTTTGAAATGTGAATGGCTTAATGGTTTTTGCCCATGTAATTTGATGGAATCCCCTAGTGAGTGGGAGGATATTTTATAGAAGTGGTTTTAAAAAGAAAATCTTATGTTTTGAAAAGTAGATTTTGTGTGGTTCCAGATCCATGTGGGTTGGGTGTCGACGATCTGGTAGGAGTATGAGACTCCAATGGAACCGATTGTCAGGCACAACCATGGATATCGAGGCTTGGGGCCACATGGGTTTGATGTCAGTAATTTGGTAGGAATATGAGACTCCAGTGGAACCAGTTGTCAGGTACAACTGTGGTTACCGAGGTTGGGGTAGTCGAGAAAGACCATGAGACCCCATATGAGATGGTGTTGGCTAGGCCTAGAGGTGGAAACCTAGGTGACCAAACACCGAGGGATGTCGTGGAAAAGATGTATCCCTATGCTTATATGATAAAAGGTTGAGGCTTGTAGACTAAGCAGGTGTCCTTCCACACAGGGAAGTGCATCACGGCAGTGCAGAAGGGTAAGGGTTGTAACCTCACCGACTGCTTATGTGCTAGGTTGCGTATAATCAAGGTGACAATATGAAAATGTGATTGTAAACGAGTATGTTGTTTTGGGGACTAGAATCCAATTGTGTTTTTGGACTTGAGTTTAGCTAGATTCCAGTGTGAGTTGAAACTCGTGGTTTTTGCCAGTTTCTAGCCCTTATGTGTTTATTTTAAGCCATGTGCAGCCTTATGGTTTAGGCTGGGACTGGGTAAGATTGTGGTTTTCACGAATATGTATTAAGTGTTGAAATTGCATGAGTTTGAATGAAGAAAATGTTTTGAAATGGCATGGTTTTGGAATAATGGTTTTCCTGAGTTTGTGAAATGGTTTATAGCTGATAGAGAATAGTGTTTTCTCGTAGTTTTTTGTGGTTGGGCACGTACTGGGTGACTTAGATGTCACTCATGTGTGTTTTGTTTGCTTTGTGTGTTTTCAGGTGCATAGTTGGGGTGAAGTCCATTCATTGATGTCTGAGTATTGAGCCATTTGCCGCACACCATTTTTGGGTAGGAGTTTCCCCTTATTATTTTAATTGTTGTAAATTATTGTAATTAGGGGTTGATACTATGTTAGTTAACATTCCTGGGTTCGAGGCATTACATAAGAAGATACCAGACTGGAGCATGAAAGGAGCGAAGGTCCAAACTCCCTTCTCCATATACCAATAACTAAGTTTAGGGGAGTTATGTCTGACAAATGTAACACTACAGTTGGCGGATCACTCTATCAAGGTACCTAGAAGTATCATTGAAGATGTTTTGGTATAGGTTGGGACATTTGTGTTTCCTATTGATTTATCATATTAGACACCCAACTTGTTACAAATCATAATGACCAAACCCACATCATTCTTGGTCGTCCATTCCTGGCCACATTTAATGCTTTAGTCAATTGTCAGAATGGTGTAATCAAATTCACATTTGGGAACTTGACTAAGTGCTCAACATGTTTCATATGGAAGAGCAAGTCAAGAAAACTAGTGAACAACCCTTGGAAATAAACAGCATCCAAGAGGTTGAATCTGAACTTCCGTGTAATGAATCCATTGCCATGTGTCCATCTCAATGGATGAAGGAATATGACTCTGAAAAATACCTCGAAAATGTCAATGGCCTTTTTTACATAAACCGTCTAGGATGGGACATGGTGCAACTAGACACTTTAAAATCTACTGAACTGGTTGCACGACCATCTATTGAGGTTCCACCTAAAGTGGATCGCAACCCTCTTCTAAAAGGGTTGAAATACGCCTTTTTTGGATCTTCTAAAACCTTTCCAGTGATTATTTCATCTATCTTGAGTGCATTGGAAGAAGAATAACATCTGTGAGTTCTTAAAAGTCATAAGGAAGAGATTGGTTGGACTATGGCTGATATTAAAGGTATTAGCCCACTTATATCCCAATACTGGATCCACCTTACTGATGAGGCCTGTCCTAGTCGTAACCCTCAAAGACGACTGCACCCTGTTATGAAGGACATGGTCCAAGATGATATCATTAAGCATCTCGATGCCAGGATTATCTACCCAATTTCTAACAATGAATGGGTTAGTCCTATTCAAGTCGTTTCAAAGAAATCTAGCATTACGGTACTTTAAAATCAAGATAATGAACTTGATCCTACTTAAGTTTAGACTGGGTGGCGAGTTTGCATTGACTACCGTAATTTGAATTCGACAACCAAGAAAGATCACTTCCTATTGTCCTTCAAAGGCTAGTTGGTCATGAATACTACTATTTTCTTGATGGCTATTTGGGATACAATCAGATCCATATAGCCCTTGAAGATCAAGAAAAGACCACTTTTACATGTCCTTTCGGTACCTTTGCGTATCGATGCATGCCCTTTAGGTTATGCAATGCTCCAACCACCTTTCAAAGGAGTATGATGAGCATCTTTACAGACATGATAGGAAACTTCATGGAAGTATTCATGGATGACTTCTCTATATATGGGTCAAACTTTTCTGAGTGCCTTCACCATTTGGAGTCAGTTCTTCTTCGATGCAAGGAGAAAAACCTTGTCCTTAATTGGAAAAAATGTCATTTCATGGTTAAGAAGGGCATCATTTTAGGGCACTTAGTTTCTAGCAATGGGATTGAGGTGGATAAGGCTAAAATAGATTCTATTGCCAATTTATCACCTCCTAAAATTGTCAAAGAGGTCCGATCATTTCTAGGCCATGTGGGTTTTTACTGCCGCTTTATTAAGGACTTTAGTCTCAAATCCCATCCATTAACAAATCTTCTGGCTAAGGACTAAGTGTGACAATACCCGCGGGGGGGATGTGGGGACCGAAAAATACATAAAAACAAAACAAATGAATAAGGGAAGTTGCCACCTAGTCTATTTAATGGAAAGATGAGGAAAATCGAAAAAATGCAATGCGATGCCAAACAAACAAACAAAAACTGATAAAAAGAAGTGACTCCAATGCTAATGGATAACACATATGTGACATCTGGGCCTGATTATCCATTTTCATTTGTAAACCATGTAATTAATTGTAATATTGCATAAATGGTTTATTAATGGATAATCTGCTATTTCTTGGATGTGTGTGCTTGTGGTTGGCTTTCTGTGCACTTATTTGTGATTTGGGACCAATGAGGAGCTAGTGTGGTTTGAAGACGCACAATCGCCTCGATTTACGTGCCCGTTGATTCCTCTTTTCTTTCTTTTTTCCTTTTTCTCCTTCTCGCACTCACGAGCTCACCACACACCCGTCTTCTTCCCCTTCACCCTACACAACCCGTGCCACCACCAACCAGCGACCCGTGCCTCGTCGTCACCTCCGACGTGATGGGCGGTTGCCGTGATGCAGGAGGAGGAGGGGATATGAGAGGCAGAGGCGAGTGGAAGAAGCTGAGCTGTGACGCGAGGAGGAAGAGGGAGAGGAAGAACGACGTGCGCGCAACAGAGGAGGAGGTAGGGAGCTGCTCGTGTGATCTGCCGGCAGGAGAGACTTCGCCGAGGCACGAGGAGGCTCACCGGAGTGCAAGAAGGTTTGCTGGGGCGCCATCAGAGGTACGCGACCCCTGTTCCTTCCTCGTTATGCTGTTGTTTGGGTAATGAGTAAATGACATGTAAATGACAAAATGCATGTAAAATTGTAGAAAAATAAGGAAAATGATGAGAATGAGTTGTATTGCATGAGAACATAGATATCATGCGGTTAGGATGAAAATATGTGGGATTGAATGTGTTTTGGGGGTGTAAGCTACGGTAGGTTTCATTGAGTTCTTCCCCTTTGTGATTTTTGTATGAATCACATAGTTGATGGATTAAGGAATGGTTTGAGGGGTTTTGAAGTTGACTCAAGGGTCTATACCCCATGATTTATTGATGATTTATGATGGGTGTTTGGGGGGTTCGATTGGGACTCCCACTTTGGGTGATTTTTCACCGCCTGAAACAGGGGTGTGCCTTGTCTACGAGGAATTCAGTATGCCAAATTTATTTGGTATGCCGAAATCCTGACAGATTGTGCCAGTATCCCTGGTTTCGGTAGACCGAAATCTCTCGGTCGACCGAAACAGGGGGTTTCGGTATACCGAATCAGTAACTTTCGGTATACCGAATTTGTATTCGGTCTACCGATTTCACCCCCTGGCCTATGTGAATTAATGGGCATAAATGGTGGAAATAAAAGGTTTTAAATGGACATTAAGCATGTGTTAATGATGTTTTCTCCATGCAAATAACATGGAGGAATATGGAACCCAAATAAATAAATTTGGGCGTGGTTTTGGGTTTTGACCCCATAAATGAATGAAAAGGATGATTTTGTGTGGTTTTGGGGTTTAGACCCTGTAAATGGACAAAATGGCTGGTTATGCGTGGTTTTTGGGCATGAGACCCAATTTATGATTTTAAGCATGGTTTTCATGACTTGAGTTGGAACCCCAATAGAGTGTCAAGTATTGCATGGAAATAGAATCCTGCAATGGAAAAGAATGAAATGGAAAATGGTTTTGAAAAGAAAAGTTTAAAGAGTTTTGAAATGAAACACTAATAATATGTTAAGGAACCACGGGGGTTAGTGTCGACAACATGGTAGGAGTAAGAGGCTCCAATGAAATTAGTTTCCAAACACGACTATGGTTTCCAAGCTTGAGACGGTGTAGGCTGAGCCTGGGTCGTTGAGCCTAGTTGTTCGGGTCACTGACGGTGTAGGCTGAGCCTGGGTCATTGGACCTAGCTGTTCGGGTCACAGATGGGGCGTCAAACAAAGACGTATCCCCGTGCATACATGAAAAAGAAATTGAGGCCAGTTGGCTAGGGTGGTGACATCCCGCACGGAGAATTTCACCGCGGTAGTACAGGAAGGTAGAGGAAAGGTTGTCCTCACCTACTACTTGTGTGCCTGGTTATCCCTGATCAAGGTAACAATAGTAAAGAAAAGTGGAAATGAATAAAGAAAAAGAAATGTGATTTGGTCAGGATTGGACTTATGAAATAGTTCTAAAATCCTGAAATGGATTAATAATGATGTTTTACCAGTTACCAGCCTGTATTTATGATTTGGTTTGAGCCTGAGAGGCATTGTGTTATAGGTTGGATTTGGTCAGAAATGTGAATTTGAAAGTGTGATTTGGGAAGAAATCCCAAGTATTGAAAAGGATATGTTTTGGAAAATGAATTCCAAAGGTTTTGAAAGAGAATGTGGTTTTGGAATGAGTTTCCAAATGTTTTGAGAAAAGAAAAGAAACATGGCTTTTGAAAAGAGCATGAATATGGGGTTGAATTCCCAAGTGATTTCCAATAAAAAGAAAAGAGGATTTTCAAAAGAAAACCAAGTTTTGAAAATCAAAGAAATGAGTTTTATAGTTTTCCAAAGATTTTGTGGTTTGTGTGTTTGGGGCGCGTATTGGGAGACTTGATGATGGAAAATCGGTTCATGTGGCATTTTTCCCTTCGTAAAATATGAAGGAATATGTGCAATAGAGATCACCACAAATAAAAAAGAACAACATCTGAATTCATGTAAAGGCAAGAGCTCCCTCAAAGAGGAATTTTTATGTCACATCATAGGAAACGAGCAAGATCACATACCATTGCAAGTCGAGAGAGCTCAATCGGCACCAAAAAAGCAAAAAATGAAGCTTCAAGGAAGGTTGAGGGCTTAAGAATGGTGTTTGAAGTAGAAGAGGCGGCGGATTTCATTGGGAAATACGAAGTAATATAGAAAAGAGAATGGGGTCACAGTAGAAAAAGAAAGCAAGCTGGCTTTTTTACAAGTAGCGCACCAATCAGGCACACCATCCAAGCGTACAAACCAGGCGCACATAGCTAGTGCACCACCTGGTTGACAGTAAACAGAACCTCCCCTAAAATATCAAGCTTGCCCAAATCGGTGCAATTTCTCAAAAATTGCATGGAAACTTACATTTTACATACACAGATAAATACCCAAAAGGAGGGTTGCATCCTAAAAAATCGATTTGCATTTCACACACATTTAAAGTACAAATTACATTGTTCAGAATACAAGTTGCATCATTCATACACAAGGAGTAAGAAGACTGATCTGAAATCAAGAAAACAACTACTCCTCGTCGGACTCCTCCTCGTCAGAAGATCTCCCCTGGAAACTCTTAGCTAAGAGTCGGGCCCTCGTCGAGTGATCTGGCGCGAATATCGGGCAGCAGCAGTAGATTGAGAACGGGTAGAAGAACTCAGGACCCTCTATGAAACCTTAGTGTCAGAAAGGTCCTCCTCCGACACTTCTCAGGTGAATTCCCCACTGCTGACCGCATTCACCTTGTTAGCTGGGTAGTCCTACTTAAAGATTCTCAAAAGAATGTCAGATTTGCAACAGTGTCAAAGCAAGCTGTTAAAGGAAAGTCAAAAAAAGTACTCGTATGATGTTCCACCACCGCAGCTCCTGCACGAATTTGCAAATGTGTCTAGTGATTTTATGGTTTAAACAAGAGGACATTTACAAGTAAAATAAAGGTGACATACCCGTTTCTACCGGATATCCTCATAGGAGGCAAACTACTCCTTGAAGCCCTACAGGAGTAAAACAAGTGTCAGATTAAACCTTCTATATGGAGCAAAATTATTCAAGCAAAAAGTATAAGGATTTACCTTGGCCCAGTTGGAGGCATACCACATCCCACGCTGACTATTGCACACGGCCTCCTCAAAAATATAGGGCTTCCCGACCCACCTATACAATGCTAGATAATTGGTGTAGTTGACTTCTCGAAGAATGTGCCTATCTTGAGAAGCAACAGCTACAACGTGTCAACTCCTAGCAACGGCACGAGACGAGACTGGGAGATCCATGTCTATAGGAGGAGGAGCGGGGATGTAGAATTCATTGAGAGAACTGATGCCTCATTCGCCCTGAGAGGAAGTAGGCCGACTTCTTCATGCAATAGAACTTCACCTGCTTGTCTCTCAGAAAACGGCTGGAGTTCAGAGGTGCCCAGTTAAACCCATCATATCTCAAAAATGGGTGTAGGTGTACCTATTTGCAGAAAGGACAATGATAAGCAATGTAGGCAAATACTGATATGCAGAAGTAAAATGTAATAAAACTCACATCCTCGAGCTCTACCAAGTCCAACAGATATCGGTAGGACTCATAACTATAAACTCCCACAGCAGCCTGGTGGTCAGGCTCGACCCACTGACGAGGGAGGGGAAGAAGCTCGTCCCAGAGGCAATTAAAGAAGTACCCCCGTGTAATATGCTCCATAGCCCAATACTAGCAAAAGCAACAGAAAGAAAGTTAGTTATCAACTATTTTTAGGAGAAATTTTGCAAAAAGGAAATGAATTTTCACTAGTACTTAGAGTGAGTAGAGAGTACAACCCCACATGAGACCGATGACCCAGTCTAGCCAAGTTGTCCAACCAGCAGATCAACAAGGTGTAGCTAGCCCTGACCCAGTCATAATGGTCGAAGTACTCCAGGTTGGTCAGATATACTAGCCAATCAACATGAATGCAATAGGCAGAAGAGTCGCAAAAGATCATGGTGAGCAGATTCAACAGGAAGTGTCGGAGTACGAAATCAGCCTCATCACTGCCTGGCTTCGAGTTGGGCCAGAACTGATCCCACTCCCAAAGCCAACCCACTGTGATCATGTGCTTTCCCCAAGGAGGCTTTGGAGGAACATGGCCCAGGTGCTCAGGAGCCAGATGCATCCTATGAGTAGTCTTGCCGATAATAGGCTCATCACATAATGGAGGGCTTGTCAGCAAGGCCCACTGGTCGGGCAGCACTGTCAGCTCTCCGAACAGAAAGTGGAAGGTATGCGTCTCAAACCTCCATCTCTCTGCCAAAGCTCGGAAGAAGTTATAATGTCCGTGGATGGTCGGGATGCGAAGTAAACCACCAAAGGGAGACCGATGGAGCATGAAATCCTGCAAAAACTCAAGCAGGCGGCAAAAATGGTCAAGTATAGGAGCCCAATGACACTGCATTACCCGGTTAGCATCCCCAACCTGAAACAACAATGGCAAAACAGATACAGGATCAGAAAAGTGGTAATGCCTAAGCCAAGACATGCAAAAGGAAGAATGAAGATGATTACCTCGAAATCTGGGCTCTCACAGATGTGATCGCCGCTAAGTAGTCGCCCCGCAAAGTTGCCAGACTCCTGAAAGCACATTTGTTAATTGAAGTGTCAAATTTATATCACGGGCAAGTCATTCCAAACGAGCTTACCTCGACAGGGATAGCAGGTGTCAAGCTACTAGAAGCCCGAGACCTCGAAGAGCTTCCCCACCGCCGTGGGCGAGAACTAGAAGGTCTGTCCTGGGGAGGCGGTGAGCTCTCTCCCTCGAGGACCAGGTCATCCTACAAGGAGGCAAAAGTCAAGCCTGAATTTGAATAATAGAGTAAAACAAAGAAAATGCAGCATATTCAGGCATAACAAAGCTCGAGTCTTGAGATAATATGTGGCATTACGAGTATTTGCTATTGGATACATTCATAAAATGTGCGGTAAATGGCAGAATAAAAGGCATGATGTGCACAAACAAAGCACATTAGCATGCATTACAACATTTTGGCATCAATAGTTCTTTTTACAAAAGTGAAGATTAAACGAAATGCAGGCATAGCCCAATATTGCAAAATGGGGTCCATTATTAAAAGAAAGGCATGCAGCAACATGAAAGTATTGGAGTTACGATTGTTGTTGTTAGTGAGCATTATTATCATTGTCGTTGTTGGAGTTACAAAGTGGGGTTCATCACTGTTGTTGTTATATGAAAACATAGGCATTCACTACTTTGCTATTGACTTGTTCACCACTGTTTGCTATTTACTGTTATCCCATAATTATTGTGTTTAAACATGGGTTGATTCAAGGATGAAACTGACAAAAGAACTGATTCAATCATGGAAAGAAATAGCGAACATAGCATTGATTCATGGATCACTAACAAGGGAAACCACCACCATCCACACAACCACCATTGTCCACCGTACGACCAACCCACCACCCTCACTACCACAGCCCAGCGATCACCTCACGGCCACCAACCATCTCACAACCACCCACCACATCACAACACCTGTCGACCACCACAACAACCTGCCGGACACACCCGCCACCACCTCACAAACCACGTTCCACCACCACACGGCCTACAAACCAGCCACCACCCACGGCCAACCCGCCAAAACCCAGCCGTCGACCACCTCCACACTCGACACCCACAGCCTCGCCAACGGCTTGAACTGCCGAGCCCAAACCATCCCATAGCCTATCGGAGCCCGATTCACCTCGCAAGCTGCACCACCTACGGCTCCACACCGCATACACCACCCAAACAGCCACCATAGCTCGTCAGAACCCATTCCGCTGCCAACCACCAAAGGAAAAAGGGCAAACAAACACCCAAAAAAAAAGGGGGGACCAGGGAGAAGAGAATACCTCCACCGGCGAGCCTTTCTCCAACCAATCCCGGAGAGTCCGGTCCATCGTTGCTGCCATCGAGTTAAGCCGCCGCACCAACTCCGAGCACCACACCGGTGCACCACCAAGAGTGCCTCATGCACGCCTCGCGGAGGAGAGGAGAAGGGTGAGGCCGTTGGGGAGAGGAGGAGAAATGGAGAGTGGGAGGATGGGTTTCATCTCCTGTGTGGAGAATGAAGAATGGGGGAAATAAGGAAGAAGAAGGAGAAATAACTGGTGAGGGGAAATGAAGTAATAAAAAAGAGGAGTAATAAATGAATTGCTTATGTTAGTAAGGAAGAATAAAGAAATGGAAAAAATGAGCAAAGAACTGAAATCATGAAAGATAATCCTATTTGCAGTATCAAGCAACAAGCTGAAATGCAGTATATGATTTGGCAGTTATGGTAGTTATCCAGTGGGCCCCGTCATACACTAGTAATGCAAATAGTTCAATTTCCAAGGTCTAAAATGCAAAATGGCCGTGAAAATTGCATTTCGGCCCCCAGCACACCACAGTTTGCATTTAAAAGGCGAAAGGTAAAATGTCAAGAAAAGCAAGCGCACAGTCTTCAAAAATTCACCAGATTGGGTAATTTGCAGAAAACCCCCCGACATTGTGAAATTTGCAGAATAGCCCACGGAAGGCGTGAAAAGTTATGTGTGAAGTAGAAATTTGCAAATACTCAATGGAATTTCAAATTTCATAGCATAGCAGCAATACAACCATCAAAAATTTGTCATATCAGGCTAAGTTGCAATAAAGTCCCTTAGTTTTGGAAAATTACGAATAGGCCCTAACTTATAAACTAGGCCAGAGGAGATTGAAACCTCGGCAAGGTCCTTTCAGAGGATATTTCGCATGCATCTCAGCAAGGATACAGGTTTCTATGCCATGGAGCCAGTAGCAAGCACAATTACCTTTTTGCCCTCTAAGGCACAACTAAAGCCTATTTCCTTCCTAGGGGATAATCCAGGGATTATCGCTTTTCTTTTTGGGTTCTCACTCCGGGCGGATGAGATTCTGCTTTCAAGTCCTCTTTTGGATTTTTACAGGCGCGAAATCTTGCTGTTTGACTTTTGACTCGGTGGTGAAGATCGACCTTTAACCGGGCGGTCAAGGTCCTATCCTTTTCTTTTCTTGGGTTTTCACGGGCGCGAAATCCTATTGCTTGACTTTTGACTGGGCAGTCAAAGTCGACTTTTGACCGGATGATCAAAGTTAACCTTTGACCAGGCGGTCAAGGTCCTATCCTTTGCTTTTCTTGGGTTTTTGTGGGTGCGAAATCCCACTATTTGACCTTTGATCGGGCGGTCGAGGTCCCTTTCTTTTCCCTAGATTTCGCGGGCGCGAAATCCTACTGCTTGACTTTTGATCGGGTGGTGAAAGTCAACTTTTGACCGAACAGTCAAAGTCGACCTTAGACCAGGCTGTCAAGGTCCTATCCTTTGCTTTTCTTGGGTTTTCGCAGGCTCGAAGTCCTGCTGTTTGACCTTTGACCAAGCGGTCGAGGTCCCTTTCCTTTCCCTGGATTTTCGCTAGTGTGAAATCCTACTACTTGACTTTTGACTAGGTGGTCAAAGTTGACCTCTGAACGGGTGGTCAAGGTCCTATCCTTTGCTTTTCTTGGGTTTTCGCAAGCACGAAATCCTTCTGTTTGACCTTTGACCAGGTAGTCGAGGTCCCTTTCCTTTTCTTGGATTTTTGCGGGCGCGAAATCCTACTACTTGACTTTTTACTAGGCGATCAAAGTCGACCTTTGACCAGATGGTCAAGGTCCTATCCATTGCTTTCTTAGGTTTTCGCGGGAGCGAAATCCTGCTGTTTGACCTTTGACCGGGCGGTCGAGGTCATATCCTTTTCCTTGAATTTTCGCCGGTGGGTAATCCTACTGTTTGACTTTTAACCGGGCGATCAAAGTCAACCTTTGATCAGGCGGTCAAGGTCTTATCCTGTCCTTTTCCCTGGATTTTCGGGGGCACAAAATCCTGTTGTTTGACTTTTGACCGGGTGGGCAAAGTCAATCTTTGACCGGGCTGTCAAGGTCCTATCCTTTGCTTTTCTTGGATTTTTGCGGGCGTGAAATCCCTTTGCTTGCCCTAAGTCTGTGCGGACAGGGCCTCCTTTCTTGCTTGACAAATCATATGTTTTGTCATGCCCCTTTTATTTGGGCTGGTACCCCTAACTACTCCGTTGACAACCGTCAAGCTGTCTAGCGATCGGGTTGACAAGACTTGGATGACTTGTCATGTCTCAGCTCCCCAGGTTGATAACCTTAATAATTCGACTGATGAGTCCGACAACTTGTCCTTGCTAGTGGTTTCCCCTGTGCATAGGATTTCTTTAGTTTTTGCAATATCACTTTAGTGTTAGGATCACCATTGTATCTACTTTCAACATCCATTCTTGTGTGTGCAACATTAGCATCAGTTTTGCATTTATAGTCAGCATCAGCTCTTGCATTCGTATTTTGCATTGGCATCGCATTTTCAGCATTTGACTCAACATTCGCATGCATATTAGTTGCACTTTGCATTTGCATATTTGCATTGGGCAACAAGTCATGACTTTCGGTGCATCCATCGAATAAGTGACCCAATGCCTATAGCAAACATAATCCTCTCCATAGCCTCAAAATAGGGGTATCCTGTTAACCCTGAGCATCGATCTCGGTTCCTTCCATCCCCCGATCTCGCTCAGGGAGGGGCATCTATAGACACCTCGATTTTGAAGCGGCTCATAGGCGAACTCTCCAGAAGGATGTTGCTTTGGAAACAGAAGGCTTAACCACATTCGAACCCTATTTGACATTTTGATTAGTCCAAGATCATCACACAAATCACGACCGCAAGCCCATGGTCCAGTCAATAATCTAGGCAGCCAAGTGGAGAGTACTTTTCTGGAGCACCAATGTGGAGCACCATCATGGCACACCAATGTGGAGCACCATCATGGCACACCTATGTGTCGCACCATGTTGGTGCACAGCCCTTTTCAGAGTGCTGGCTGTTGGCTGTCCATCTTCTATGCATGTAACCTCCACCTGCTAATATTCTTCTATGAATGTACGCAGGTCTGTTGGTTTCCAGGGCCTTTGGCATCCCAGGACTTTACAACTTCACCTCCTTTAAAAGCCAACCATGAACAACACTTTTGGTTCCCTTGGCAACTCATCATCTCTTTTGCAAGCAGTACAACTACCTCCAGAACATCCTTTTGCATCCCTGAGCATCCTCAGCTGTGTCCAAAGCACCCAGAGGGAGATACCTCGAGCCAACCACGGGAGAAAAATACCACAGGTATGTCTCTATACTCTGCTTTGGTTCTAGGCTATTGCGAATAGGTTTATGCTATGAACTTGATTGTGGTTTGATTTCCTACAATTTATTTAAGTGTTACACTATTTGTTTATCTTGGTGGTGAACCATGGTATACTATTTGTAAAGTCATTTGCATTGTTGGTCTACGTTTGTGTTTGTTTGCACTGTTTTGTGGTGGGTCACAATTCGTATGAGGCCACTGGCTACTGAATACGAGTTGTCACCCATCCCCTTGCATGCCATGTCATTCCCCCGTGCTCCCTCAGTCATTTAGGATGTCCCCATGCACCTCTAGAGTCACCATTGGCCGTAATAGTCCTTGAGAACCAATAAACATGCATGAATAAGGAGAGAGTGAAATGAATGTTTTAGACTTGGTTGTTTAGTATGATTATGTTCTCTGGCATCTAGGTTAGTTATCCAAATAGTCATTAATATAACTAGTTGCATACATCTGGCCCAGGCTTTGAAATCAGATTGCAGTCTGAAACAAAGTACCTAGAGTGCACCAACATGGCGCACCAAGCTGGAGCACATCACTAGAGCATCATCCTGGCGCACCAAGTTGGCGCACAAGTCTGGTCACAGGATGCAAGCAATAGGTTTTTGCATCATGGTTTGCACGCTTTGCTGTTTGTTATGGACTCTGATCTTTCTGGTGTTTGGTCTCAGTTATACCATGATCATGCTTGCACAGTTTCATCGTGTAATAACTCTGTTTGCATTAGTTTTGTATCTAGTAAAGTTGGCTTACCGCTAGGTTCTGGTGAACTGGTTGCCTTCCTGGACTCTTGTTTAGAGAATTCTTTTACACCAGTCCATGATCTAGACCCAAGTAGCATAGTTGGGGCACATTGGCCTTTATCCAAATAGGAGTTTTGTGGTCTTGTGTGAGGCTTACTTCCCTTGAGCACAAGACCCATGTCATGTTGTCTAGGGTTCACTCTTTCTTTTATGGCTTTATGAAAGAAGGATAAACCTTTACGTGATCATGTTTTTAAATGTCAAGAATGTATTTTCAGATGGTCTCAAGCATGTTTGCAAGATTTTATATCGCATAGCATATCAGTTTAGCTCACTGTCTGTTCTGCAATTTCTAGGTCTCACTTCAGTGGCACACATTGTTAGCACACTTTAGTGGAGCACATAGGTGGCCCACCAGAGTAGAGCACCATTCTGACGCACCAAACAGGCACACCTGGCAGTTCCAGTGCACCAATGGAGGCACTTTGGCATATTATTTAGCATGTTTCTTGCTTGATTCTGTCATTGGTTTTTCTTGTGTTTTCTCCTAGATATTCCAGGATAGCCTTTGCACAGTTTCATGCTCATCCATGCAATCTGTCCTAGGCTTTGCATGTAGTAAAGCGAGGATGATAGTCACTCAGTGTTAATGGATCCGTGGTTATATCGGTGCAATATCTTTGTGTCAATATTCGTTCCATGACTTGAGTGATCTTTCAGAGCATTACAACACACCCCACAGTCCTTTTACCCATATTTAGCGTAAGGCACAACTCGCACGTAGCATTGCATTGCATATTGCCCTCGGTGTACAAAAACAAGCTGAAAAGCCAACATTTCCATATAAGTAAACGAAGAAGCCATGAAAGACTGATTTCTCTAGCGCATGGGGGTGCCTAATACCTTCCCCATGCGTAACATGGATCCTTACCCAATTTTTGGTTCATGATGACCTTTTCCATTCGTTTGTTGCATAGTTTTATTGTTTTATAACGGTTTTCCTTGTCTCCCATTTTTAAGTAGACTAGGTGGCAACTCCTGCAGTTTTATCATTGCTTTATCGCTTTTTGCCGTGACTTTGCTGGCCATCGTGCATTTGGCCTTTTGCACCACGCACGAGGCTATCGCTAGCATGGTTACAGTAATCTGGTCCTTGTCCCATATTCTGTTGTAATGGATCCTTATGTATTCAACACTATGTTTTGTATTATGACTATAATGATAATTCTAGTTATGTTATGATGTGTTGATGTTAGGATCCTTTCTTGTGGCTGACTGGATGGCCCGAGTCTTGTTCGACTCTCGGAGTTCGTTTTCTTTCATCTTTGAGTCATTTGCTGCAGAGCTCAACACCAGATCAACTAGGTTGGTGTTCCACCTGGATGTGGTGACTCCATTGGGAGAATACACCCTGGCATGTAGATATTTGCAATCGATTGACATCAGATTAGGGGCAAGGATTTTAGGGCCAGTTTGATAGTGATGGACATGCAAGAATATGATAACATCTTGGGGATGGACTACCTGGCACAGCATACAACTATGATTGATTGTGCCAAGAGAAGAGTTTTAGCTGAGTGCCTAGGCCAATGCTAGTGCGTTGTGCAAGGTACCAGACCGAGAGAACCCAAGAAAGTAATCTCTGCTATCAAGGCCTACCATCATCTAGCAAGAGGCAATGTGGGCTACTTGGCCTGTGTGACTGTTTCTACTTCGCTTGTGTTTGGAGTTCAAGATTTGCTAGTGGTACAGGAGTATTTTGATGTGCTTCTAGAGGAGTTGCCTGGTATTCCACCGCACAAGGAAGTGGAATTTTTGATTGATTTAGTGTCAGGATCAGGTCCAGTTTCAAGGGCTCCATACAGGATGGCACCTACTGAGTTGAGTGAGCTCCGGAAGCAACTACAGGGACTGATGGATAAGGGATTTATTCGTCCTAGTGTATCACCTTGGAGAGCATCGGTACTGTTCTTCAAGAAGAAGGATGGTTCTATAACGCCCCGATCCCGGGCACGCTACTAAAATACAGTATCAAGCATAATTACACTAATTACAGAAACATTAAATAACTGTAACTAAGGCTCACCTTCAGGATCACAATGTGCGGCTAGAAGCTCCAACTCCTGCATCGAAACTCGGCTGCACGCGGTCTGCACTTGAAAACCAACTAAGTACGCATGAGTGACATCTAAGTCACCCAGTACGCGCCTTAAACATACAAACCACAAAATCTCGGCAAAGCCGTAAAAACTCATTTCTTTTATTTTTCAAAACTTGGTTTTCTTTTGAAAATCCTCTTTCCTTTTACTAGAAATCATTTGGGAATTCAATCCCAAAACCACATTCTTTTTCAAAAACACACCTTTGCATTTTCTTTAAAAACCTTTGGAATTCATTTTCCAAAACATATCTTTTCAATACTTGGGATTTCTTCCCAAAATCACACTTTCAAATTCATATCTTTGACCAGATCTAGCCTAAAACACAATGCCTCACGGGCTCAAAACCAAATCATGAATATAGGCTGGCAACTGGTAAAACCATCATCATCATTTCATTTTAGGATTTTAGGACTATTTCATAAGTCCAATCCTAACCAAATCACATTTCTTTTTCTTTATTCATTTCCACTTTTCTTTACTGTTGTTACCTTGATCAGGGGTAACTAGGTGCACAAGCAGTAGGCGAGGACATCCTTTCCCCTACCTTCCTGCACTGCCGTGGTGAAATTCCCCGTGCAGAATGTCATCGCCCCGACCAACCGGCCTCAATTCATTTTCTTATGTGCACGGGGATACGTCTCTGTTTGATGCCCCATCGGTGACCCGAACAACTAGGTCCAATGACCCAAGCTCAGCCTACACCGTCGGTGACCCGAACAACTAGGCTCAAAAACCTAGGCTCGGCCTACACCGTCACGAGCTCGGTGACCCAAACAACTAGGTACAACAACCCAGGCTCAGCCTACACTGTCAGTGACGTGAACAACTAGGTATAAAAACCCAGGCTCAGCCTACACCGTCTCAAGCTCGGCAACCACAGTCGTGTCTGGCAACTGGTTCGTTGGAGCCTCATACTCCTACCACGTTGTCGACACCATCCCTTATGGTCTCATAACACATTATTAGTGTTCCATTTAAAAACTCTTTAAACTTTTCTTTTCAAAACCATTTTCCATTTCATTCTTTTCGTTGCAGGACTCTATCTCCTTGCAACACCTGACCCTCCACTAGGGTCCCAACTCAAGTCAAGAAAACCATGCTTAAAAGAATCATAAATTGGGTATTATGCCCAAAACCACACAAAATCGTCCTTTTTATTCATTTATGGGATCAAAACCCAAAACCACCCCCAAATCTATTTATTTGGGTTCCACATTCCTCCATGTCATTACATGGGGAAAACATCATTAACAAATACTCAACATATCATTAAAACCATTTATCCTTCATTTAAAACCATATTAAAGCATACCAGGTTCAGGGCAAAAGCGACAGACCGAATCTCTACTTCGGCATATCGAAATTCCCTATTTCGGTATACCGAACATTTTCGGTATACCGAAACCTCCTGTTTCGGTCGATCGGAGGATTTCAGTCTACTGAAACCTGGGATCTGGCTTAATCTACCAGGATTTCGGCATACCGAATTCCTCGTAGACAGGGCACACCCCTGTTTCGAGAGGTGAAAAATCGCCCAAGTGGGAGTCCCGATCAGACCCCCCAAATACCCATCATAAATCATCAATAAATCATAGGGTGTAGACCCTTGAGTCTACTTCAAAACCCCCCAAACCATTCATGATTCCATCTACTACACAGTTCACACGAAAATCACAAGGTGAAGGAGCTTAAGAACGGCTACTGTAGCCTTCAACCCCAAAATTTCATTTCTCCCACAAATATCAATCCTAACTGCATGATATCTATATTCTCATGCTATATATCACATTCCAATCATTTTACGATTTTTCCACAATTTTTCATGCATTTATCTCAATTTCCATGCAATTAACCCATTGTTAAGGAAACAATGAGCAGAGGAAAGGGAAGAGGACGTGTACCTAGCTCAGCCCTCCGGCGACCCTCCCGCACTCCAGCGAAGCCTCCTCTGCCAACGGACACACGAGCGGCTCACACCACCTCCTCGATTACACGTCGTTCCTCTTTCTGTTCTCCTCTCTCGGTCACCCTCTCCTCTCTTCGCACGTCGCAGCCTCCCTTTATCCTCTTTCCCACCCGTGTCGCGCCGGTCACCCATCGCGTTGGAAGAGACAGCGAGGCACGGACTGGCATCGTTGGTGGCACGGGTCAGGGAAGGGAAGGAAGGAGACGGAAAAATGGTGCGGGCTCGTGAGAGGAAAGGAAAAGAAAGGAAGAAAAGACAGGCACGCAAATCGAGGTGACTGTGCATCCTCAAACCGGACTCCACATTGGTCCCAAATCACAAACAAGCGCACAGAAAGCCAATTACAAGCTCACACATCCAAGAAACAATAGATTATCCATTAATAAACCATTTAAGCAACATCACAATCAATTACATGGTTTATAATTAAAACGAATAATCAGGCCCAGATGTCACAGGTTCACTTCGGCTCTACATAGACTATCGGATGTTGAACCAGATTACTGTCAAGAACAAGTATCCACTACCTAGGATCGATAATTTGTTCGATCAACTATAGGGAGCATCTATGTTCTCCAAAATAGATTTGAGATCCATGTACCACCAGCTACGAATCAAGGAGCTAGATGTGTAGAAGACAACCTTTCGTACCTGTTATGGACATTATGAGTTTTTGGTTATGCCATTCAGGTTGACAAATGCTCTGGTTGCCTTCATGGAACTAATGAATAGGATATTCAAGCCCTATTTGGACCAGTTTGTAGTCATTTTTGTGGATGATGTCTTGCTATACTCTCCAAATGTATAGACCCACCAGAGGCACTTAATGATAGTATGGGAGACATTGAGGCAAAACCAGCTTTATGCCAAGTTTTCCAAGTGCGAGTTTTGGCTAGAAGAGGTGGCCTTCATTGGTCATATTATCTTAGGGGAAGGCATCAAGGTGGATCTAGCCAATGTGGAGGCAGTTAACAGTTGGGCCAGACGAAAGACAGTGACAGAGGTCAGAAGCTTCCTTGGTTTGGCAAGATATTACTTGAGGCTCATTCAAGACTTATCTAAGATTGTTGCACCTTTGACCAGACTGACCAAGAAGGAAGTCCACTTTACTTGCAATTGGTAGTGCCAAGAGAGCTTCAATGAGTTGAAGACTCGTCTGGTCACAATCCCAGTTCTAACATTGCCATCTAGTGACGGTTTACAGTCTACAGTAATGCTTGTGGGACCAACTTGGGGTGTGTGCTGATGCAGCATGGTAGGATGGTGGCATATGCCTCGCACCAGTTAAAAGATCATGAGAAGAACTATCCCACCCATGACTTAGAGATGATAGTGGTTGTGTTCGCCCTAAAGATTTGGAGGCATTATTTGTACGATGAATAGTTTGAGGTATATACAGATCACAAGAGTTTGAAGTACATCTTCACTCAGAAAGATCTGAACCTAAGACAGAGGTGCTGGGTGGAGTACATCAAGGATTACACCTTTAACCTATCGTACCACCCAAGAAATGCTAATGTGGTTGTTGATGCTCTGAGTAGACACACTCATGTTATGGTCAGATTGATGATCTATGAATGGAAATTGCTAAAGGGACTAGTGGAGTGCAAACCTCAGAGACAGTCTCAGGGAGTTACTAGAGTTTTGTTGGTAAATTTGTCTGTTCGCCTAAGGATGATCGAGGCGATTGTTGCCGCTCAACAGTATGATTCCTTTGTGCTAGATATCTAGAGGAAGCTAAAAGCTGGGAATGCCCCGCACTTTTATGTTGGGGTAGACAGTGGGTTGAGGTATGACCTGAGGTTGTATGTACCTCAAGTGGAAGAAATCAAGAACAATTTGTTGGATGAAGCACACCACTCTAGATATACTATCCATCCAGGAAGCACTAAGATATATAAGGACATGAAAAATAATTTCTGGTGGCCTGGGATGAAGAGGGAGATTGCTGAGTATGTGGCAAAGTGTGCAACCTACTAGATGGTGAAGATAGAGCACTAGAAGCCTAGAGGGACTTTGCAGCCTCTGGATGTGCCAGTCTGAAATGGGAGAATGTGTCAATGGACTTTATAATAGGTTTTCCGAGGACCCAAAGAAAGAATGATATAGTTTGGGTGATTGTGGATCACCTTACAAAATTGACACATTTCTTGCCAATGAGGGTGAATCTTACCTTGGCACGGCTGGCAAAGTTGTATGTCGTAGGGTTGTTAGATTGCATGGTGTTCTAGTATCGATAATGTCTAATAGAGACACAAGGTTCACGACAAGGTTCTAAGAAACGTTGTAGGAGGCGTTTGGTACTGTTTTGAGTTTTAGTATGGCTTTCCATCACAAGAACGATGGATAGACAGAGAAGACCATCCAGACACTAGAGGACATGCTGAGGGACTGCGCCTTGGACTTTATTGGTAGCTGGGAGGATCATTTGCCTTTGATCGAGTTTGCATATAATAACAGTTACCACGCCAATATTGGGATGGCATCATATACGGCACTATATGGAAGACCCTGTAGGACACCCACTTACTGGAGTGATGTGGGTGAGAGACAACTTGTTGGCCCTGTGATTGTATAGTAGTGTGAGGTCAAGGTGGACCTAATGAGGATGAGGCTGTTGTCTACCAAAGTCGGCAGAAGAGTTATGCAAATAGGAGGCAGAGAACTCTAGAATTTGAGGTGGGAGACTTCGTTTTCCTGAAGGTGTCACCAACCAAAGGAGTAATGCAGTTCGAAAAAAGAGGCAAGCTGAGCCCTAGGTATATCAGACTATATCAGATTATCAAGAGAGTTGGTGAAGTGACATACAGATTAGATCTACCTCTAGAGCTGGCTAGTGTACATGACACCTTTCATGTGTCCACGTTGAGGAAGTGCTTGACCGATGGGTCCCAGGTAATACCTATGCAGCCAGAGGAGTTGCAGGAGAACCTATCTATGATCGAGAATGCAGCATAGATACTAGACAGAAAAGAGTAAGTCCTCAGGAATAAAGTGATTCCATTGGTGGTGGTTCAGTGACAACACCATGGTACAGAGGATGCTACTTGGCAGCGCGAGGTGGACATCCAGAGATAGTACCCCTACTTGTTCTACCAAAGTTGAATTTCAGAGACAAAATTCTTGTAAGGGGATAGGATGTAACATTTGGGCCTAATTATCAATTTTTGTTGTAAACCATATAAGTAATTGTAATATTTGAATGTGATTTACTAATGGGTAGTTTGATATATTGTGGCTGTTATGTGTGTGTGTCTCTCTCTATGTGGTTGGATTTGTCGTTTCCCCTAATTGTGTGGTTTCTAGGGTTGTGCCCAGATGTGTGGGGCCTAGATTTGACCTTGGTCAAGAAAGGGCACAGTGCCCCCACTCACGAGCCTTTCTTCCCCACCTCTCTTCTTCCTTTTTCCCTTCTCACCCGTGTCTCAACAGGGGACTCATGCTCATCCTGTCCCCTTCATAGGCAGCCATGGCAGAGGGCATCAGTGGGATTTGAGGGTGGTAGCAAGCAGGGCGAAGGAGATAAAGAGGGAGCGAATGGCACAGAGGAGAAGGGGCAAGGAAGAGGAGAAGGGGAACCAGCAGAGAGAGAGAAGAGGTGGTTGTGCTGAGGGGAGAGGAAGCCTTGTGCGAGTGGCTTATTGGGGAGGAAGCTCATTGGGGCGTGGGTTGGTCACCAAAGTGCCAAGCCAAGAACACGACCCATCTTTTCCTCTATTCCTCTATTTTACGAAATATAGGTTAAAATGCCTAAAAGTGAGGAAAAATGCATGATAAATCATGGAAAAATAATGGAAATGATATGAATGACATGAATGTGTAGAGATCATGCTAGGTACCTCTGAATAAAATTCAAACTAGAAAAAAAAACCTCCCTCAAAAAACATAATCAAGATGCAGATGATGATGGCGATGGTCATCTCTCCAAAAAGAAAAAAGAAGAGAGAAAAGTTTATCTCTCTTCCGACAAAGCCTCATTTCCGGCAAAGCTACCACCACTTCCTCCATCGTCATCGTGAAGACAAATCTGTTAGTGGCGACATCAACAATGTAGGTTCGACGAAGGGATGTGGAGTGGCCCATGGAGTGGAAGGAGAGAATGACGAAGCTTCTGCATATCTCTCTTCCGACAACAAGCTTCTGCATTGTTTTTTTTTTTGCTTTATACGAAATGACAAAAGAGAATATTAAATCTTGGAATGACCTATGGATCTGAAGGGACATATCCACATTTACTTTTTTTCATTTTCCAAGAAACGAAATGAATGTTGGAACTACCCATGAAGTCTTGAAAATTGGTCCCACTTATTATAGTAACTTAATTGCTTTTCATTGAATGGTTAGGATCTAAACATCTCATTCAAGATCAACAGTTAGGATTATGGGCCTCACTTACAAATGTGAGGCCAAGCCTTACTTTTGTTATCTAAGTTCCTTCATCATCTACTATTAACAACACATCCTATGTTTGAGATTAAATCTAGATTTTAAATTAGCAAAACCACCTATGTTGTAATGGTGGTTTTGTGAATTTTTATTTTCTCTCTATTTTCATTTATTAATAAATATTTATGTTAGCTGAATCACATTAATATCCCGTTATACTTTAATATCTTTTTTTATATGGCAATATCAAATTTTTTTATTCGTAACGTTTTAGTTTCGTTTTCAATTTTACATTTCCTTGGTTTTGTTTTAGTGTTACTACTTTTTCCTATTTTAGTTTCAATTTAAATTTTACACTTCCATGTTTTTGTTTTAGTGTTACTATTTTTCTATTTTAGTTTTAATATTGGGATCTTCAATGTTTCCTCCATTCTCTTCATTCTTGTAACAAGTTGGATTACAATGGCTTATGAAGTGATATATAGTGTGTATTACTGTGAAAAACAAATATGGATCTCCCTTTCTTCTCCTCTTCCACTTTCTATGGTTGAGGGAAAAAAAAAGAAAAGTAAAGTAAAGGAGAAAAAGAAAAAGGACAAGAGCAAAAGGGAGGGTGTAGGGGGAGTAGAAGACATCAGGGGTGCCAAGGGGGGCGTCATGAGGGAGGAAGAATGTGCAGTGAGAGGGGATGAGGATTGCCCAATGAGAGGGGTTAAGGTGTAAGGGCATCAAAAATGGGGTGAGGGAGAGGGGGCGGCATGAGGGAGGAGTATTAGGATGCTTAGGCTACACTAGAGGAAGGACGAATAGTGAATTAAAGAAGTTATATGCAATTTTATGGTTTGTTTAGCAATTTGTAAGATTTTAAGCAAATAACAAGTAAATTGAATACAACTATGAATTTTGATATTAAACTATAGCATGCATAGAAGGGGATGAGAGACAATCATAGACCCAAAGAATTTTATAGTAGTTCAGCCTCCCCAGCTTAGTCCACTCCTTGAGAACTCCTCGACAATTTCTCTATTTTGATCTTGTTCCAGGCCAAGATCCTGTCGTTACACTACCTTGGCGAACCCTCATCAAGACCCCACTAAAATCGCAGATTCTTCTTCTTACAACCGGAGAAGAAAGGACTCAATAAATGTAAAAATACAACATTTACTTTTCTTATTTCTCCCAAGTACTTAGCTAGGTTGATGATTGGAAATAATGCTTCTGGCTCAAGTGATGGAGAACTATAGTTGATGATATTCTTGAAGCTCTTTTCAATGGATGTGAGTGGAATGCTAGTTTTTGGACTTAGAAAGCTCACACAATGGTTTCTCAATAAAGCTCTAGTGTATACATGTGTATTTAGAGCTTAATAAGGGATCCTATTTATAGAGAAAGTTGGTTAACAGATTGTGTCTAATGTCTCTCTAATGTTCACAAACGATTACTGGTTCGTATGCCGAAATCAAACGGTCGATTGAAATCTATAGCAGTCGAGCACTTTGGTAGAACGAAATAATTTGGTATGCTGAAGAGCCCTGATTCGATATACCAAAAATGTCTAGTGTGCCATTCTGGGTTTCTATTCAGGATTTTTCTAATCTACTCGTATTTTGGTATATCAAAGATATTCGGTATGCCGAAATGCCTTATTAGCCATATAATGAATGTTTTCAATAAATGATAAATTTTAGGGCTAAGGCAATTTTCCTATGACTCTATGTGGTTACTTAGGAGATTATTACAAGTTCCTAGGAGTACATAAAAAATAGAAAATTACATCGTAATAAATTCAAAGATGATTTTATTTTTCTTCTTCTTTCTTCATCTTGAATTCTCCTTGGTGGCTCATAGATATTTTTCTTCTTCAAATATCTTCTCTCTTATGCTTGATTCTAAGGTTCATCAAGCACCTTCATTACTATTCTGAGTTATGAAATATTCTCAAGCAACACATTAGTCTTTTGTTATCATCAAAATCAGGATAAGACTAATAAAGTCAACAATCTCTCTCTTTTTGATGATGACAAAATTACAAATATTTCAAAGAAAAATAAATTTCTTTTTCAAAATAGAAAAAGAATTACTTTTCTTACTTCTCTTCCCCTTTTTGTCATTAGCAAAAATATCACAGATTAATATTTAGTTCTCTCCTTTTTTTAGCAGACATATCATAGATTAATACCTAGTTCTCTCCCCCTTTTTGTAAACTTATTTAATCTTGCATAAAAATGTGTTAGTAAAACTATTATGCTCCCCCTAAGATCATGCATTACTAATTGTTTTCAAGAAGATTCTCAATGATCCACATTTTCCAAAAACACAAATAACTGGGAAATATGGTACTTTCTCCCCTTTTTTATTTAGCAAAAATAAAAGATATTCAATAAGCATCAATATTCATAAAAATATCATCAAAATTATTTTCATAAGATAAAGAATATTAAATTTTGCAAAATCATCAATTTTAATAAAATAATTTTTTATTAGGTACCAAATTGTTAGATTCAATTGTTAGGTCCAAAGGGCATCAGAATCAAGGCTTTTCAATCATAGCCATGTAATAGAAAATAAAAGATATTCAATGAGAATCATTAAACTAAATTTTTATAAGATAATCAATAAGAATCATCAAAATCATTAATATTCTATCAATTTATCATAACAATACTCCCAAAAATAGCACAGATTAATGCAAAGTTCTCTCTCCTTTACTTCAAGCATGAGTAAAACGACGTATTTTAATTTGAAAATAAACTCCCCCTATCACTAAGCATGTTATTTTAGATTTTTCTTCCCCTTGTAAAATAATTCAATTTGTTGGATCATCATATTAAAAAATATATCTATTTGTAGAGTAAATACTAATTTTCAGAATTAAAGGATATCGATTGTTACCAATTATGGGTATTTCAAAAATTTTAAAGAGTAGGCAAGTCCAAAAAAATATATGCTCAAGATATTTATATATGCTCAAAATCCTTTTTATATAAACAAATGTTCAATAAGCATTAAAATCAACTTTTATAAGATACTAATTTTGGAATTTATGAGTAACATCCTTTTATAGGCATGAGAAGTAATGATAATTCAATGAAAATCCATGTTCATCAAAACAAATGTGACATTATAAACATGAAAATTGAGTACAATTAATTAGTACATAAACTCTCTTATCAATCCACAAAATATGATTCATAATAGGACAAGATATGTCAATTAAATTCAATCATATTTTAAATTCTTTATTTGGTCTATTTATGCATATATTTAAAGTTTATAAAGCACCAAATACAAGATCAAGGTATGAAAATGAATAAAATAAGCACAGATCATGAGATGAAAATTCAAATAAAGAAAATCAAAACAATCAGAATAATCGATCGACTGACATATTTCGGTAGATTGAATCTGTAAAAATCAGTCGTCCGTTTTAAAACGGTACACCAAATCAGGGAATATTTCAGAATACATTTTAAAAATCATTATGTGAAATTCTATGCAAATAATTTTATTTATCAATCAATATTCCATAAAACGTACATAAAAACTTAAAATTTTCTTTTTCAATGGTATTAACAATATTTATCAATTACTTATAGTCCCATGATCCTTCTCCTCCTTGGAGAAATCAAGCACCTATATTAAGTAGAGACTTTGGTACCCACTTTATTTTGGGTGAAACAAAATTAATTTTAGGAATCATATCATAATTCTTTTTGGGAATTCATTTTCCTTTTTTTTACTTTCTTAGTGACAAATTCATATTTATCTTTTTTAGTTTTAATAAATCCATTTTCATATGGAGTACCCTTTTTATTCACATTTTCATTTTTAAATTTTCTTGCATCAAAATTTTTCTTACTAATTGTAAGCTTACTCACATCATTAAGCAAACTTTCACTTTTGATTTTCAATGATGCAATATTTTTTTTCAATTTATCAATTTTTCCTTTCATGGCATTCAATTCTTTCTTCAAAACATCATTTTCTTTCTGAAATGCTTTATTCATATTTCTTAATTATTCATTTTCATTTGAAATCATTTCCTTTTCAAGAGATATATCAATAAGCTTTTGATTATATTTTTGTATTTTCCTTTCACTGATTTATATTTCAAATAAAGCTCATTAAATGCATCAAGTAATTCATCTATAGAAAAATCTTCAATATAGTCTAAAGATGATATTTCATTGGCTAATACCATAAAACATGAGTGAGCAACTTCACCATTTGAATCTTCATTGGTGGAAGTGTTACTATCATCGTTAGTGGCCTGGAAAGCTTTCTTTTTCTTGATTTTTCTTTTATTGTTTATGTTCTTCTTTTGAACTTCTTTTTTCTTTAAAAAAATTCTTGAACTTATGAGTAATAAGAGTAAGATCTTCCTCATCCAAATCATCCGACTCAAAAGTGGCATTGAGTGCAATTTTCTTTTCCTTAGAAACAGTATCAAATTCTTTCTCCTTTATTTAAACTTCATATGAAGTCAGATTTTCTATAAGATCTTCAAAGAAATATATGGATAAGTCCTTAGCTTCTTCTATGGTTGTGGTTTTCCTTTCTCAATCCAGGGTTAGAGATCTTAGAATCTTTCTAACTAAATCACTTTAAAAATAACATTTTCCAAAGGATTGTAAATTATTTGTTAACTCACTAAATCTAGTAAACATATCACTAATAGTTTCATAAAGTTGCATGTTAAGTATTTCATATTTATAAACAAGCATATTAATTTTTGTATCTTTTACATGGTAAGCTCCTTCATGAGTAATTTCTAAAATATGCCCAACTTCATGAGATGTATTACAATTTGAAATTCTATTAAATTTATGTTGACTAATTGCACAAAATAGAGTATTTAACCCCTTAGCATCTAATGTGGCAAGATTTTTCTCTTTTTCATTCCATTCTTTATAGTTCTTTTTTACTAAGTGTATATCCATTTACAACAATATCCCATAAGTCAAGATTTATAGATTTTAAGTAAATGTTCATCCTACATTTCCAATGGTTATAGTTATTTCTATCCAAAAATGGTGGCCTATTTATACTTTGTCCCTCTACAAAGCTAGAGTTAAATGAACAAGAAATAATATCTAAAAGATAGTTAAATCTTAGCCTAGATAAACAAAGCTCTGATACCAATTGTTAGGATTCTTAGGCTTCACTAAATGGGGTGAATAGTGAATTAAAGAAGTTATATGCAATTTTATAGTTTGTTTAGCAATTTGCAAGATTTTAAACTAATAAAAAGTAAATTGAATATAAGTAGGAATTTTGATATTAAACTATAGCATGCATTAAAGGGCATGAGAGACAACGATAGACATAAAGAATTTTATAGTGGTTCAGCCTCCACGGCTTAGTCCACTCTTTGTTATCCTCTCGAGAATTTTTCTATTCTGATCTTGTTCTGGGCCATGATCCTGCTCCCATTAAAATTATAGATTCCTCTTCTCACAACAGGAGAAGAGAGGACTCAATAAATATAAAAACACAACACTTACTTTTCTTATTTCTCCCAAGTACTTGGCTTGGTTGATGATTGGAAATAATGCTTCTGGCTCAAGTGATGGAGAACTATAGTTGATGATGTTCTTGAAGCTCTTTTCAATGGATGTGAGTGGAATGCTAGCTTTTGGACTTAGAAAGCTCACACAATAGTTTCTTAATAAAGCTCTAGTGTATATATGTGTGTTTGGAGCTTAATACGGGGTCCTATTTATAGAGAAAGTTGGGTAAACAATTGTGTCTAATGTCTTTCTAACATTCACAAATAGCTATTGGTTCGATATGTCGAAATCAAACGGTCGATCGAAATCTACAATAGTCGAACACATCAGTAGAACAAAATAATTCGGTATGTCGAAGACCTTTGATTTGGTATGTCGAAAATGTCCAATGTGTCGTTCTACCTTTCTATTCAGGATTTTTCTAATCTGCTCAGATTTCGGTATACCGAAGATATTTGGTATACCGAAATGCCCTATTAGCCATATAATGAATGCTTTCAATAAATGATGGGTTTTGGGGCTAAGGCAATTTTTTTATTGCTCTATGGGGGTATTTGGGAGATTATTACAAGTTCTTAGGAGTACATAAAAAATAGACAATTACATCATAATAAATTCAAAGATAATTTTAGTTTTCTTCTTCTTTCATCATCTTGAATTCTCCTTGGTGGCACATAGATCTTTTTCTTCTTCAGATATCTTCCCTCTTATACTTGATTCTTCTAGGTTCATGATGGATCTTCATTGCTAATCTGAGTTATGAAATATTCTCAAGCAACACATTAGTCTTTTGTTATCATCAAAATCAGGATAAGGCTAATAAAGCCAACAAGGAGGATTGTACAGCAAGAGGGGACGCAAAGAGGGGATTGCATGGGGAGAGGAGTTGAGGACTGCACGATGAGAGGGGCGAGGCGTGAGGATGTCGGGGGTGGGCATGGACAGCGAGAGGGGATGAGGATAGGTCAATGTCTAGTGGGAAGGGGTGTAGGATGGTGGCGATGACAAGTGTGGGGGGTGGGGTGTGCAAGTGTTTTTTTTCCTGTGAAGGAAGGCAAATGGGTTTTAATAATAGGATGATGAGAGAGATTTTGAAATTTGAATTTTAAAATTTTAGTGATTTTTAAATTGATTTTGGTTTAATTTAAAATCAAATCTATAGATGATCTTCATTATGGACAAACAAGATTAAGGGCCTTACTATCAAAAAGTAAGGACAGGCCTCTCCTGATATTAACTCTACACATATACACACACACAGAGAAAATTTTGAAGAAGCCTAGGGGCTCACTTTATGTAAATTGAGCCCTTATGTTATTTTCATACTCCATAAGTGATATCAAATTTCTAATTGTAGGATATGATCTACATCATATATAAAATCGACAAATAAAAAATCAATTGGTTTCGAAATTTTAATTATAAGTATCATAGATAGATAAAAATTTCTAAATAAAAATAAGCTTATGTATCATAAATTTATATGCATATCTTAAAATCTATCCATTAGATGTGAAATCCAAATAGTATATTTGATCAACATTCATCATGATATTTATCTTTTAAAAGTCAAGTAATTTTGAAATTTATATCTTAAGAAACAATGAATTTATAGAATCACATTTTTTTTACTAGTTAATATTAAGCCGTTGAATTTTTGCAAGTTAAATTATTTAGTTAGAAGTTTTGGATTGACTTGATTTTTGATTTATAATTTTTGTAGATAATTTAGACTAATATCTAAGGTTTAGATTTTTCATATTGTGACCATGCTGGGACTGACTCTTGCATGAGGGAACACATGAGAACCAAACAGGACACAATAAAGATGGTGAATCCGAAGAAGGATACTTGACTCGAAAATACCAGAGAAAACACAAAGAAAGATAAGGACAAAAAGGAGTTGTCACCTAATCTTTTAAAATCGGAAAAACGAGGAAAACCAGATGCATATAAAATGCAGGATAAAATGCAAATGAATGCAAATAGATGCTAAATGGATGTGCATGCTCGATAGCTAATGGGCGTGACACAAATGGTCATCATGAGCCAAAGAAAGGGTAAGAACTCCTGTTACGCATGGAGAAGGTGTTAGGCACCCCTATACACCCGAGAAATCGGTCTTTCTTGCTAATCGCTCGCTTGTGTGTTGCCAATACAAATACTTATATATGCTTGCTAAGTCTAGGATGAATGTAAGCCATATGCTATGCTGATGCAAATGGTTCGAGTGGGGTAGAAGTGATGTGATCTGATGCTCAGAAACGCTATGTGAATCCTAGACCGTCTGTCAAAAGGATCCGACATAGTAATCATCGTCACTCTAAATGAGTGCATGAAATGTCATGGTGCATGATGTACTCATCTATATTATGATAAGGGTGTATGACACATGATAAATGATAAATGACATGTAGAGACAAATGATATGTGTGATGAAATATGGATGTGTATATGAGCAAATGATGTGTGTGATGAATGATAGTATGGACCATAAACACAATTAACATGGGTTTGAATTGCATGGGATGCTAGAGCGTATGCTAGGGTTTATGCCTAGATGCATGGGTATAGGGTGGAGAAATGGATGAGGTGAATGCAAGAGTTCAAGCCAACAGCATGTTCTGTGCCTGGCAAAACCGTGCAAGCCAATTGCGTAGTTTGGACGCACCCGCCAGAGACAAAAGAGGGCAATGAACCAGCAAATTTTGCTCCACTCTTGGGATAAATATGGTGATGCAAATGGCTAACTACATGCTTGGGGGGCAAGAGTAAACTATCATGAATGAGTGCATGCTATGGGTTAGATCCTAGGATGAATGGTTCACTTCCCCAACCTCCCCTTTCAATCGCTGGAGCTCACTGGTTCCCATGGCCATGGAATCCGATCGTGACCCCAACGAGCTTTATGGTGGCCTTTTGAGGTGGTTGGGAGCGAGAGGGGATGTAAGGGAGCATGCCTATATGTTTGGATGCATAATAGGCTAAGTGGATTGTTCCCCTGACCTACCTCGTCGAAATTAGGTTCTGTCGATGAGCTCGAATGAAAACTCCATCTAGAGGCTCCGGCAACACAATCCATGGCTTCCAAAGGTACAAAGGGGTGAAGAGGAATGCATGGGTGCAGGATGGATGCAAGTGAATGAGATGCAAATCGTCCTTTGGCCTTACCAAGTCACACCGATAGGCACGAGCTCAGTCGACCATGCTACTTGCAAGGAGCATCGAGCGACTATCTAAGGTGACTTAGGGAGGCCAGAGGAAGGTCAGGTCGTGCCTGGTCAAGGGACGAAAGAGCTCACAGGCTGTCGGCCATTTCAAGCTCTCTAGACCGATCACTGGCGATGAAGACATGAAATGGGTGCTTGACCGAAATTGAATGGCAAATACAGAAAAGACACACATAGAATAATGCAACGAAGTAGTATGAACTTGATGAAATGAACAGCACACAAAGTAAGAGAAGGAGGGCACCTATGGAATCATGTGAGTTGTCCCTTCTAACAGCAACTCGTGGTGACGTTTCTCCAATGATTGGCACTCGATGGCTACGAAGGTGGGTCCGGAGGGGTGTGGTAGTGCTGGTGGAGTGCTCAGGGAGATAATATGGAGGCTGGTGTGGTGTTCTAGTGGTTTGGGTGGTGTGGACTGAGTGGTGGGTGTTGGGTTCCGACGAGCAAGTGGAGGTGTGGTCACGAGTGGCTTGTGGGTTGCTCAGGCAAGAGGGGAGGCTCTATCGAGAGACTAGGACATACTCTGGCACTATGTGGGAAGTGCTAGCCCAAAAGGGAACGTAGAGTGGATGTTGGACGGTTGGAAGTTGGGTTGACGGCCAAAAAATGGTGGTGGAGTGGCCGAGAAAGGGTGGCTGAAGGTGGTGCTTGCTCAGGGAGGGTTGGTGCATGGAGCTGGGAGTCCAGAGAGGCCAGAGGTCCAAGAGAGAGATCGTAGGACATGGGTAGGAGTGTTTTTACAGGGGGTCGTTGCTGGGCGTGGGGAGGCGACGTGCTGCAGGCTTTGGCATGTAGGCAGACACAGGCAGGGCATGGCTTGAGTGTTGGCAATGGAAGTAGGGGTTGTGGAAGGTGCTAGTACAGATGAGGCGATTGTAGGGGTGTCAAGCACACTAAGGCAGCACCCAAGGTGACATGAACGATGCCAAGGCTCGTACGAGGTACACTGAAAGCGACATGCCGAGCAACTCACGCCCGACAGCCCTGGTCCTTACACGCACCCAGCAAGGGCAATCAAGCCGCACATCCCACTATGCTAGAGCACATGGGTTGGATTCTTGGTGTTGGGCTTGGTGCTTAGGAATTGTAAAGTGGAAAAGGTGTGAAAATGGGTTTAGTTTAAGGGCATTGGGCTCTAAAATGGATTCTAGTGTGAAAATGGGTTTTGAAGTGGTGAAGTGCCTTGTTGTCGTTAGAGCACTCTCTTCCAAAAAAATCCATTGTGAGTGGCTACCAAAATGAGATGTCTACAAATGCCCCTCCCTGAGTGAGGTTGAAGGATGTAGGGAACCGAAACTGATGCTCAAGGTTGACAAAAGACACCCCACTTAGCAACCTGTGTGAGGGTGGTGTTTGCTTTTGGCACTGAGTCACTCACTTGGTGGATACACCAAATGGAATGACCCGTTGCCAAAATGCAGATGTAGATGCTAAACTATGGTGGAAACATGAGTGTGATATGAATGATGCATGTTGATACAGAAATACCGTTGGCATGCAGGTGTAGGTGTTGAGTGCTGATGCGTGTAGATGGTGCGCATTAATGTAGATGGTAAATGTTGAATGCTAATATTGGTGTGTGTTGAACTCCGCTGGGGATGTACGCAACTTTGCATGACGCTAACGCAAATACTGAACATACGATGTGAATGCCATGTGGATGTAGTGCGTGCAACATAGATGATGGTTGTGTGGAGTTGGGCACGCAATGCCAAGAATCACTAGCACCCAATGCTGCGGGAGGCATGCCAAACATGCAATGCCAACGAGGTGATGCTACAGGTAAGGTGGTGTAACCATGTTGGCAGAGAGATCGCAAAATAATGCGAAAGGTCGGCAAAATCACGACAGAAAAATAAAATAAAATGCAAAATGCAGGAGTCGCCACCTACTCTATTATGGAAGACGAGGAAAACCATAAACATGAAAATCATGCCAAACAATAAAAAAGAAAAGTCTTCGAAAACCAGAAATGCTGGTAAGGATCCTTGTTACGTACGAGGAAGGTGTTAGGCACCCTCGTACGCCCGATAAAATCGGTCTTTTATGATTTCTCAAATACTTATGAAATGTTGGCTTTTCAGCCTTTTATTATACGCCCGAGGGCGATATGCCATGCCATGCTAGGTGCCTTATGCTAAATGGGTGCATGATGTGTGGGGTGTGTCCTATGCTCAGAAATATCACTCTTTTATCCCGGGTCAAGTGTATAATGCAAGGATATTGCATAACCAAATCAAAGTTGTATCATTTTGAGTGATTTCTCATCATTGCTCGCTATATGCAAATGCAAGTGCAAGTTAAAACACATAAAACAGTAAAAACAGAGTGTGCCTTCCTAGTAAATCCAGGAGAAAAACCAAGGAAAATCCAGAAGAAAAAGCAAGTCGAGAAAGCATAATAAGGATGTGTAAAAAACATGCTGTATGCTGAAAACAGAGTGGTGTGCTAGCTTGGTGCGCCAGACTGGTGAGCCAGTCTAGTGCGCCACCTATGTGCGCCTAGGTGGTCCAGAGTGTTCCAGAAT
>JAMKQA010014990.1:0-45524 GCA_024699735.1 Posidonia australis
CAAGCATACATTTAGCAGACCATTGACAATAGGAAACCTAGAAAGACCGAGTTTTCTCGGGCGCATGGGGGTGCCTAACCCCTTCCCCATGCGTAACCAGAATCCTTATCCTTTCTCTGGCCCACATTCATCTTGCATTATCTATTGGGCACGGATCACACATGCATTCTGCAATTTGTTTTGTTTCTTGATTTTCTTGTGTTTTTTGGTTTTCCTCGTCTTTCCATTAAAAGACTAGGTGGCAACTCCTTTTCTTATCCTTTTTGTCTTCCCTTTGGTGTTTCCAAGTCTAGTCTCTTCTTCCGGATTCACCATTTTCGCCGTGACCGTATCGGATCTCCTCATGTGTTTCCGCACACTAAGTAGTAGGAGAGCCACGCAAGGGTTCCACCGGCATGGTCACACCACCCCTTTCACCTTTGAATTCCGATCCTAACACACAGATTCAAGGCCTCCCTTTTCCATCTTGTCTAGACTACCAGTTGAAGTCTAGATGTTCCCATCCAAGGTTCGGTCCATTCGGACGAATCCTGGTGCCACCCCTTTTGCCTTGAATTCCGATCCTAACAGACAGATTCAAGACCTCCCTTTTCTATCATGTCTAGACTACCGGTCGGAGTCTAGATGTTCCCATCCAAGGTTCGGTCCATTCAGCGAATCCTGGTGTCACCCCTTTTCGTCTTTGAATTCTGATCCTAACAAACGAATTCAAGGCCTCCCTTTTCCATCTTGTCTAGACTACCGCCCAGAGTCTAGATGTTCCCATCCAAGGTTCGATCCGTTCGGACGAATCCTGGTGCCACCCCTTTCACCTCTGAATTCCGATCCTAACAGACGGATTCAAGGCCTCCCGTTTCCATCTTATCATGACTACTGGTCGGTGTCTAGATGTTCCCATCCAAGGTTCGGTCCATTCAGACGGATCCTTGTGCCACCTCTCTTGCCTTTGAATTCCGTTCCGAATGGACGGAATCAAAGCAGTTGTATTCCTTCTTCTTTTGGGTTGGTATCTTGAACTACCCGGGCAATCCTTGTGATGCCCGATGGATTTCCCCATTCTCCTTGTTCCTTCCTTCCTTTTGGGCTGGTAACCCGAACAACCCAGTTGACTTCCGTGACCAGTCACATTTCAGTCGGCAAGCACCGTGAGTCTTGTCTGGCATTTTTCTCAACAAGTGTGATAACCAATCATGTCTTTTAGGAGTTGATTGGTCGTCAACTTGTCAGCATTTGTCATTTATATTTGTTTCTCTGATGTTGGCTTTGACTAAGGCGTTCAGGGGGACAGGACAAGACTTCTGGTGCATTCACCAACTGATAACTGGTAGCCATTAACTAACTCTTTCTTGCAGCCTCGGACAGGGGTTCTTCATCAACTCCAAGCGATGATTTCCTCCTCCTAAACTCTCTTCCTTGTAAAAAAGGGTGGGGTGTCTCGGTCAACCCTGAGCATCGGTCTCTGTTCCACTCGTCCTCCGACCTCGCTCAGGGAGGAGCATCTGTAGACACCCCAATAAGCTTGCAAATGCACCAAACCCAAACAGGATTCCAAATAAAACTCAGAAAAACCAACAAAACCCAAAAAAACTAAAATAAAACTCTAAAACACCAAACAAAACCCTAAAAGTCCTAAAAACCCAAAAAATCCCTAGGAAACCCTAGAAAAACCCTAGGAAAACCCTAAAATACCCTAAAAACTATAAAAAACCCCTAAAATACAAAACAAAATAATAAAAACCCTAGAAAAACCCTAAAACACAAAACCAAATCATAAAACCCTAGGAAAACCCTAAAAACCCTAGAAAACCCCTAAAATACAAAACCAAATCATAAAACCCTAGGAAAGCCCTAAAAACCCTAAAACCCTAAGTTAAGATCTAAATTAAATTCAAAACCCTAATCCAAACCCTAAACCTAAGTCAAACCCTAAGTCAAACCCTAAGCCCTAAGTCAAACTCCAACAAACTTAACTACTTCCCACTTCACTCCAACAAACTTAACTACTTCCCACTTCACTCTAACCACCTTAATCACTTCCCACCTCTTCTTAACCACCTTAACCACTTCCCACCTCACTCCAACCACCTTAACCACTTCCCACCTCAATCCAACCACCTTCCACTCTAACCATAACAACCAACCAAGCCATTTGGAAGCCTATAAATAGCCCCATTTGCAAGTGAAAAGGGGACTTTTGGAAAATTGAGAGAGGAGCTTCCAAAAGCTTTTTCTCTCAATCAAAGCTACCTGAGTGATCCTGGAGCAAGGAGGAAGCTCGTGGAGGAGAGAATTCAGAGTTTTCAGTCGTCTCCGGTGAGCTCCGGCGGTCAACTTCATTGCCAGTCTAGGTATGCTTTCCACTGACTTCAATTATTGTTAAAAAAGCTCTCCTAGGTCTTCCTCTATCTCCTTTGATCAATTCCAATAGAGCCAAAGGTCTCCTCTAGTCGGAATCAGGCTCTTAGGCCTCGCCGAAGCAATTTTTCGGTGGCCTAAGTGGGGGCGGAAATCCACTCATTGATTCGAGTCTCAAAGCTTTGGAATCTCCTTCCTAGACCTCCCTCTTGCTTCTCCGCCCATCAAAACCCCACTCCAGTCGCTGTGGAAGCCTCCACCAGAAGCTCGCCGGAATCGCGACGTCTCACCGTCATTGGGGAAGAAGACTGTAAACAGTGAAGGAACGCGCGCCTCCTGCATCGCCGTGCCTCTCAAAGCCTCCAAGAACGTTCCACGGCACGCCCTCAGCGCTCCGAAGCCTTCAGAGCCAAGCTATGAGCCCTGGATCACTCCCGCAACCAAGCTCACCGAAGAAGACGACAATGACGGCAGGCGGAACCCAACATTGCGCGATCTTCCTCTATTTTGGTCCCCGATGGAAGGGGAATGATCCTCACCACACCACCAAGCCTCTTGGATCCTGAGCGACGCACTGCGACCCTCCAGTAGCCTCCTTCTTCTCCGGCGCCATCACCGAAGTGCCACGACGACGAGGAGGATGGGTAGCCCACTCCAGTCGTTGAAGCCTCAACCCAAACCATTGGATCTCTCTTTCCCCTCCTCTTCTTGCTCCCCGTGAGGTCTGATCTTGGATCAGGCCATGGGATAGCCTCTAGGAGCCCCTCCAACGGTTGTCGACGACGGAGCTCCGTCGCCAGCGGCCGTTGATTCTTTTTCTTTAAAAAAAAATAAAAAAAAGTTTTCTTTGATTAAATTTATGAAACTTTTGTTTTGTTACATTCAGGTCCTTATTTTCTTACAAATAGGTCCTTTTCCTTACTATTAGGTCCCTACACATTTTTTTAAAATCATTTGATTAAAGTTTGAATTGAAAAATAGCAATGTACCCCCTGAGCTTTCTTAATAATGTTTTCTAGGCTTAAAAGTTTGACAAAAACCCCCAAAATTTCTTTTCATGCATTAAAGTCCAGCATTTTTGCATTTAAAACCCTAAGTTTCATGAAAATAATTTTGAATGCATTTTTCTCTGATTAAATTGCATTTAAAACCCTAAGTTTCATGAAATTAATTTTGAATGCATTTTTCTCGATTAAATTGCATTTAAAACCCTAAGTTTCATGAAAATAATTCTGAATGCATATTTCTCTGATTAAATTGCATTTAAAACCCTAAGTTTCATGAAAATAATTCTGAATGCATATTTCTCTGATTAAATTACATTTAAAACCCTAAGTTTCATGAAAATAATTATGAATGCATATTTCTTTGATTAAATTGCATTTAAAACCCTAAGTTTCATGAAAATGATTCTAAATGCATATTTCTCTGTTAAAATTGCATTTAAACCCCTAAGTTTCATGAAATAATTCTAAATGCATATTTATCTGTTAAAATTGCAAATTAAACCCTAAGAATTCAAATATTTGTTCAAATGTAACTTAAATTGCATTTTAGCTCCTAAACTTTATTGATTTCACACTGAATGCATGGTTTCTAGGGTAAATTTACATGTCAGCCCCTGAAACTTTCTATTTTCAAACATGGACTCTTTTTCTTGCATATTTTACCCTGAATTTCCACGAAGTTGCATTAAATACATGTTTTAGTGGCATAATTGCATTTTAACCCCTAGGAATCTTCAATTTGACTAAAAATGCACAGATTTGCACATTTGACCCCAGATTTCTTCAAAATTACATGAAATGTGTTTTTCTATGTATTTTTGATGATTTAGCCCTAGAATTTCAGTTTAAATTCAGAATTTGGGTTTTTTTGCACAAAAGCCCCTTGGAATTTACATTTTTACATTCACATGTATTTTGTACATTTTGTTGCTATTTTTCATCTATATTTTCTTCTACCTTCTGCCTTCTTCCTTTCATCGTGCACGCATTTATAACTCATTTCAAGCTTGGTTTTTCCATCGTTTCTCGGATTTCTTCCGATTTTCGCGTTTTTGATTTGATTTAGCTTTCCATCACCCAAAGGCGTACATTAACAAGCTTAATAATGATGACATTGTCCCGAATGAGGATTATTTTCCCCAATTTGATTTTCTCATATTTCTTCGAATTTCTGCTGATTTGCATGACGCTTTCTGAGAGTTTCTCAATTTTTACGATTTTCCTCATCTCCCACGGGCGTACAGTAAAGCGGCATTCTCAATGCCTACATTTGTCCCTCGGATTAACTTTTTCCCTTTTATTCTCTTCTTCTCTTTGATTTGGCATGTTTTTCAGTCATCATTAGCATGTGCATTTAGAATAGGCAAGCACACATCAATAGACCATTTAGTAAGTAGGAAACCTAGAAAGACTGAGTTCCTCGAGCGCATGGAGGTGCCTAACCCCTTCCCCATGCATAACAAGAATCCTTGCCCTTTCTCTGGCCCGCATTAATTTGTGCTTTACATCCATTAGGCACGAAGCATACATGTTTTCTGCATCTTATTTTCTTCTTGGTTTTCTTTTGTGTTTGGTTTTCCTCGTCTTTCCATTAAAAGACTAGGTGCCGACTCCTTTCCTTATCCTTTCTTATCTTTCCTTGGTGTCTCTGAGTCTAGTCTTCTTCTCCAGATTCACCATCTTCTCCATGACCGTATCGGGACTCCTCGTGTGCTTCCACGCACCGGTAAGGAGAGTCATGCAGGGTTCCACCGGCATGGTCACAATATCACTCTAAGATCATACGCCACCTTTTCGAGCATCCTCGACCACCTCCACCTCCACTCGATCTAGGATAGAAAAGAGATTTGCTTGTGATATTTGGTCTAATACGAATATATGACATGATGATGTTTGTTCTGACGTGTAAGACTCTAGAATTACTATTATCGTTCTAATATGAATATCATGCAAGACATTTAGGATGTAAGATCTTATAATGAATGTGATATGACTTGATGGTATGGTATGGATATGAGTCAATGATATGACTTGATCTTATAATGAATGTTGGTATGAAAGAATGTATTATAAATATACATCTTTATTGGGCAAGGGATTGTACAAGGTATTGGTGAATTCAATTAACAAGTTTTAGTTTAAGTAAATCTTGAGAGGATCTTAAGAAATGGGCTAGGCTAGGTTTGGCCGAACCACTATAAATTTTGCTTGTCTTTCTTCATTGGCTCTCATCCCTTCCATGGTTGATTTATTTTGTTAGCAAACAAATTTATTATTGCATCTTAACTTAAAATTGAAGAAGACACTTAAAACAAACTAAAGTTAAAATTAAATTTGTATATACTTCTCTACTCACCCCCCTTTAGAGAAGCCTCTCAATCCAACAACCATCATGCCTTCGTCCTAAATCCAATTCCCCATCTAGTTGTTGTGATTTACACCCACTTATCCAAGCCATTACATATAGTACACAACTCACGTAAAGACCTTTTGGATTCTAAAAACTCGTCGGTTCCGAGGCTCTTCATTTTCCAAGCCTTTTAAACACCTATTCCTACAACTCTGAGAACTCTCGCTGGGCATCCTACATAGCTCCACTCTCTTGGCTCTATCATTTTTTGAGATATACAACATTTTTCACCCAACAGCCTTGCCTCCACACCTAAGAGAAACACCTGGGAAAAGCCTCCATCCAACACACTGTCGGTGAGTGAACCAAAGAGAGAGCAATCCCTAGCTGCTAAGCAATCTCTCATGTACCTCACCACTACGTCTAGAGCTACCCGGAAAAGAACCACCGCAAGCCTCTGCATTGAGAGACAAATTTCCAATCTTCAATACAAGTAAGCAAACCATTCCTTAAAATGGACATCCGTTTTTTAGTCAAGAAGTTCTGCTAAAGTAACGAGTGTCCGTTCCTTAAAGTAGAATGTCCCTTTTGATTATACAAGACATCCTATTTTTAAAATGGATGTCCATAGTTAAAATACATTATAAAATAATTATTATAACTTAAAAATTAATATTTATATTTAAAATTACCTTTTTTTAATTTTGGACCTATGTTGGAACTAAACCAGGCCATAAATTCGAGCTCAAGTCGAGTTGTGTTCATGTCGAGTCTAGGCTCGAGCTGGACTGTGTTCAAGCCCAAATCAAGTCTTGTCAGGTTGTGAGCCATGGTTGAAATTCCCAAGCCCTAGCTCGACCCATGGCCCTATTGGGCTCGAGCCAACTCAACCCGAGTTCCATAACTGGGTAGCTAGTCCAACTTTAATTTCCAAGTCTACACCTATAGCTATCCATTGTACAAACCTTTACTTTGAGATACATGTTTATGTCAACCCGATGTCTGTTGCGTTACCAAGATCTTGTATACTTTTTCTTAGGAAATGTTTAGTCCCTATTTGGATTTAAAATAAGTTCTGGAATAAATCTAGAATAGGAATTACTGTCCCTTATTTGTTGTGTAAAAATCGTAATAAACTTTGAATAGTAATTCCTATTCTGATTTACTTATTCCAAAATAGCTAATCCGTAGGAAGGGTGGAATAAATTTATTTCGCTAAATTATTCTAATATATGTATGTATACGGTGTATTTATTTTTTATTTAAAAATTAATACATATACAATATGATGTTTGCATGCCTTAAATTAAACATATATATCTTATTAATCAAGTTGATTATTATTAATCTACATATTTTCCACTTATTCCAACACTAATTTTAATACTTATTCCACATTTCATCTAAACTAGAATATCTCCTTATTCACACTTATTCACCTTTAAAAGTAAATCGTTTCCAAACTGTATAGCAATACTATCAAAATACTAATACCACTTTTTACTTATTCCTACTTTTCTTATTCTACATCCAAAGAAGAGCTCAGAGTTCCTTTGAGATCTCTAATAAGTTAATGACATAAGGGGATTTTAATACGACCCACTCTCCTAATTGATACGCCGTAATTTTTTTATGACCTTCATGGTCACTATTATTTTTTGAGATAATTTGGACCTACACCATCATGTTCCTCTCAATTTGGCCCAAAAAACAATGGAGGCACACCAAATTACCAAACATGAGCGAAACATGTGAAATAATTGCAAAAGTGAAGGTGTAATTTATAATTTTCTCTTATATAGAGAGGAAATTATAAATCCTCCCAATACCATGCTACGTACTTAGCACCTCTTGCTTCATCCATATTTGCTACATCTTCTCAAGATTTTATAATCCATTGCACTAAACCCCTTAAAAGTATTTTAAAAATATTCCTATTGGAATGTTAGGATGCCCAATGACAAGATCCAGTGGCATGTGAGATCTTGTATGTAGCGTAAGAGAGCTTTTGGAGCCTGACACCATGAGATGACAATGGTTGCGTTTGTTTCTTTGAGAAACTACGCTATGCTAAAAACAAGAATTATTGTAGCTACTCCATCTTGGCAGCCATTTATGTCCACTATAAAGATTCTTCTTCATCTATAGTTATTGGAGTGGCATCAGGCCATTCTCTTCTGGCAGGAGTGGGATTGTTTGTCTAAAGGAACAACTCCGTGTAAGAACTGAAGCAACTAGAGCGATGTAGTGCTGCAAACAAACACAACCAATATATCTTCTCCAAGTGCAACACCTTTAGAACGACGACATGTGTCTCTTGTGTTGATATGGTGAGAAGTTCTCACCAACAGTGAAAATACCTACTAGTACCACCTTGCCTTGTGTGGTCGTGCCACGGCCCGGGGGTCCGGCACGGAGTCGCGCCAGAGGGGAGGAGGCCACAACCATGTCAAGATGGCGAAGGCGCAACATAGGATGAGAACGAAAAGAAAAAGGAGTCGCCACCTAGTCTTTTAAGGGAAAGACGAGGAAAACCACAAACAAATCACAAAATGTGAATGAGGGAGATGTAAACATGAAGGCCGAATGTCTACTAATCAGAGGACGGGTAAGCATTCCTATTACGCATGAGGAAGGTGTTAGGCACCTCTGTACGCCCGAGAAACTTGGTCTTTCTAGTCTGATTCGCTTGCTAGAGGCGAATGAATGTTTGCTATGCCTAGATTGTGTTTTAATCATGCTGACGTGAGTGCCAAGACAAGAATGAATGGATGTATAAGAGGGTACGCGACAACTACGAAGAAATCCACATAAAATGATAAAATCACAAAGTGTGGCACAACAAAGAAAATCACATGAAATGACGTAGTTTCTGGCAAGAAGGGTTTGAAAAATCATACAAGTCTCAAGAATGTCAAAAATACAACTGACTCAAGTCGTTAGAATCAAAGAAAGTATCGTAGAAATCAAGATGGGAAAACTGCAAAGAAGTCCTCATAAAGTAGGAAAACTGTGATAATGAAAAAATTCACATAAAATGACGACGATTTTGTAAAGAATGGTTCAAAAAACTATACGGATGTCAAGGGGATCAAAAATACAACAAACCCAAATTATTAAAAGCATAGAAAACACCAAAGAAATCCAAACAGAAAAATTGCAAAGAAATCCACATAAAATAGGCAAATGGTGAGATGAGAAGAAAATCACATAAAATGACGATGTTTGTATAACAAATAGTCCAGAAAACCATACTGAGGTCAACAAATGGAAGATGGGGTCAACCCGAGTCGTCGGAATCATAAAAAAGGTCATGAAAATAAAAAAGGGGAAATAATCAACGATGGGGCCAATGTCGGCCTTCAAGCTTATTAATATACACCCTCGAGCGATGAAATCTAAATCAAATCAAAAAATACGAAAATATGGAATAAAGACAATCAAATCAAATATCAGATAAAGACATCTGAAGACAGATGGGAGAAAAATACACAGAACAATGCATGAAATGCAGACTTATCTAAAAAGAATGGGCTAATGTGCAAATACAGCAAAAACTATGTAAAATGCATGGAAATGTTCCTAAATGAGTAAAAGATGCTAATGAATGCTTTGGACAAAGGTTATGCATGACTTGGTGTAATAACAGACACACATGTGCATGAATTGATGACATAGGAGCAATTTGGTCATTTCAGTGATTAAATGTGATGAATGCATGCATAGGGACAATGCATAGTCTAAGGAATGCCAAAATGTATGAAAAAATGTCAAGAAAGAAGAAAACATGCAAAAGAAAAGGTCTTGAAACAATAAAATAATGTAAAAACGCAAAATTCACAAAAAGGGATGAAAACCTGGATCAAAATGCACTCAAAAACGTCTATCCTAGTATACAGATGATGGATCAAAGGAAAATATGACATTGGGATGTAAGAATTGTACTCAGATAATTCCCTGAAAACTCAAGGTCTAATTTGAAAAATTCATAGAAAGGAAACGTTTATGGTTAAAAATATGTTTAAAAAGTTTTGTTTGGATGCTAGGATGTAAAATTTAATGAAAATGTGGCTATATGATGTTTCATGTGTGAAACTTATACTTTTGGTAATTTCTTGAAAACCTAGGGTCTACTGTGCAAAATTCCCACATAGAGTGCAAATCTGACAAAAATGTGAAATCAGATGTTCATTTATATTTCAAACAGGGTTTTTTGATGGAAACTTTATTCAAATGGTGATTTTACATGTACATGTGATCAATAAATGTGAAACATTAAAATGTGATTTAAAATGCAATAAAAACTATCATTAATGATTTTAAAAAAACTTCAGGGACCCAGATATAAATTTTCCTATTTAGAAACGTTATTAATTAAGTTCAGGGACTGATTTGCAAAATTTCAGGATCAAAATGTGATAAAAATCAAGTTTTTTTACATGGTCAGTGTAATTATAAACAACTTTAAGGTCTAAAATGCAAATTATACAAAGGAATCTCTTTTCAAAAACTCTAGGGGCCAAAATGCAAAAGTTCAGGACTTAAATGCAATGAAAACATAATCTCAGGGGTTTAAGTGTGATAAAACATGCATGAATAGGACTGAAGTGCAATTAAAATTTAAACAAGACAAAAAGTGCAATATTCACAGTACAATTTTAAATTATGAAAAATCAGGGGTCACGAAATAAACTTTCAGGACGTATTTGCAAAGAAAACATGAATATAGGAGCCTAACTGTAAAGAAACAAAAATATATGGGACTAGAAATGAAATTAAAACTTAAACAAGACAAATCATGTAATATTTACAGAAATAATAAAGAAATGAAACTTATTTAAATCTTGAGGAGCTTAAACAAAAAAATACAAGACCTAAGTGTAATAAAAAAAAACCAAATAGTAATAACAAAGGACTTGGATGTAAGAACGAACCTAGATGTAAGGAAAAAGGACATAAACGCAAGAAAAAAAGACCTGAAAGAAATTCCAAGGACCTATAAGTAATTATATTCAGGACCTATAAGTAATTATATTCAGGACCTAAATGTAATTATTAAAAATTAAAATAAAAAAAGTAAATCTATTTGTTTCGAAGATCGCCGGTGGATCACTGGCGATCCCTTTCCGACGCGAACTCCACCGAGCCCCCAACGGCGGCACAAAAGCGAGAAGGTGGTGGTGGCGACGGTCGGAAAAGCTAGGGGGCTTCACGACGAACACCTCCGGGGCAGTGGGCTGGACAGGGGAGGCCTGAGAGGCCTCCCCCACCTCGGCCTCCAACGAGCGGCGATCGACGCCAGAGAAGACGACTGCGGAGGCTTCTGGAGGCGGTGTGGAGGCTGGGCTGACGCGACGAGCACAGGAGAACCTCCGGGGAGGCACGGCGAGGCTATGGAACGTCGTAGATGAAGCTGGAACGGCGTGGGGCGCTCCTCCCATCGTGGGCTTCGACGAGGCATCACCTCGACATCAAAGAGGGGCTACAACGGTAGAGGAGCGTAGGAAACGGTTAGGGAAGCTCTAGGGGCCCACGACGGTGCTCTTGGGCATTGCGGGAGGGGCTGGAATGGCGCAAGTCACTCCACCCATCTCTAGCTTCGGCGATGGGTGCAGCGGTGACGGCGGCGGTCGACTGGCCACAAGAAGGCCCCCTTTGAGCGACGGTGGCTCAGGGAAGAAGAGGGAGGAGATGAGGGGGAAGGAAGGCCCACAGGACCTCCTCCAAGCCAAGAGGTTTTCGACCTCGCTGGTGGTGGTGAACCCACCACTGGAGGAGGAAGAAGGCGACACACAGGGCCTCTAAGCCCACTAAAACTTGACCTAGAAGGCTCGAATGAACTCTATAGATGATAAAAGTGACATGCAGTGCCAAATGGGAAAGGATTTACCTGGATGGTGGCATGGTTGTCCTCCAACGACGGCACGGCGCTCCGGCAGGCTGTTCTGGTTGCGGAGGTCAGAGGGTTCTGGGGCTTGGAGAAGGGCTTGGGGAGATGGATTGGGCTTTGGAAGATGGCTAGGGCTCATTCTGGATGAGGGGAGTGGAAGTGAAGGCTTTGGCAGGGGTCTCTCTAGCGATCACTGTTTTTTGGTTTTCTTCTCTCCACTCTCTCCAGTTCTGTTCAGATGTCCCCGTTGGTGGTTTCTCCAGGTCTTTTAAGAGGGATGGAAGGTGAGGAGGAGATCGTGGTTGGTGGTTGACATTGACCAAATCGTGGGAAAGGGGAGTGGGGAGATGGCGCTGGAAGAAGAAGGAGAACTATTCATTTATTTTTTGCATTTCCTAAGTTTTAAATGAAAATGTGGTTTGGGATGTGAGTGGGCCTAACAATTCAGCTTTTGTTGCTTTTGTCTTGTTTTGTTTTTTCTTGGTTTTGATTTTGGTTTTTTTTATTCTGATTTTGTTTATGATTTCATTTTCTTTTTTAGGTTTTTAATTAGGTTTATGATTTTAATTAAGTTTTGATTTTGTAATTTTGAAGTTTAATTGTTTTAAAATTAGGATTTTTTGGGGTTTGAATTTAATTATGAGATTTTAAGTTAGTTTACTTTGGGATTAATTAAATGATTTAGGGTTTTTAGGATTTTTAATCATTTTAGGGTTTTTTATGATTTAATTAATTTAGGGTTTTTTGGTGATTTGATTAATTTGGGGTTTTTTTGTGATTTAATTTGTTGGTTTAAGGTTGTGATTTTCAGGATTTTAATTATTTTAGGGGTTTTTAGGGTTTTTAGATTTTAATTAAAGTTTTTAGCTTAAATTAGGATTTTTTAGATTTTAATTAAGGGTTTTTTAGTTTAATTAGGGTTTTTTAGTTTTACTTGGAATTTTGAGTTTTAACTTAGGGTTTCTAGATTTTTATCATGGTTTTAGGTTTAAATTAGGGTTTTTTGGATTTAATTTAGGTTTTCCTTGAAATTAAATGGATTACAGTGGTTTAAAATGGATTTTATTTGATTTTGACTTTAATTAGGGTTTTCACTTGATTAATTTGGATTTTAAATGTTTTTAAGTAGATTTTGTTTGATTTTGGTTCTAATTAGGGTTTTACTTAACTAATTAATGTTTTAAATGTTTTTAAGTGGATTTTGCTTTATTTTGGTTTTAATTAGTGGTTTTTGCTTGGATTAAGTTAGAATGGGCTTGTATGGGCTTGAGTGGGTCTAGTGGGCTTAGGGTTCTGATGGAGTTAGGGTTTAGGGGTGGTGGTTGCAACCAAAGCATCTTCTAAAGGAGCCTGCTGCCAAGTGACTGCAAAATCGAGGTGTCTACACCTTGACTTTAAAATTATTTTTTAAGGACGCCTTTTTATTTCACAAAATGTCTTTTATAGATGTCTATAGAAATTTGTTCTATAGTTACTTTCTCTCTCTACCTTCTTTTCTTCTACCCCCTTACGAGCCTCTCCTCTTCCCTTTCTCTCCGTCGTCACCACCAACTTGCCCTCCCTCCTTCTGCCACTGTCATTACTGACCTCCCCTCCCTCCTTCAGTGCTTCCTCTGTGTATTATGGTCGACCTCCCCTTCCTTCTCTCTCATGTACCATCGTCTACCTCCCATATGTGCTGTCGCCGACCTCCCCTCCTTTCTCTCCTATGCATCATCGCTTTGTCTCTACGTGTACCGTCGTCGACCTCCCCTCCCTCCTCCAGCGCCTCTCGCCTCCAATGTCTTCATTGCCTCTCCCATGAACAATTGTCGACCTCCCCTCCCTCCTCCAATGTCTCTCTATGTACCATGTTACTCCCTGCACCTTCCCCTCCGTTTCTATAATACCCAGGTCTGATTATCCAATTAAAGTAAAACCATGGAATTAATTGTAATAGTTGAATATGACTTATTAATAGATAATCTGATATTATGGTGATGTTGTGTGTTCCACTCTACTTGGGTGGCTGAGTAGTGGTTCCTCTGGTTGTGTGGTTTCTGATGTTGTACCTATGTGTGTGGGACTTAGGTTGGACCTCGATCAACCCAAGCATAGTGCCACTCACGCGTCTTCTTCTCCCTCTTCTTTTCTTTCTTCTCTGTCAACCCGTGCCTCCACAATCTGCCCGTACATGACCCATTCTCTCTATCGCCTGTGTGGTGGGGCAGTGATCGACGGGATTCGCGGAGGTGACCAGGGCAGAGAAGTTTAAGAAAGACAGGAGGATATGGCATCGAGGGCACAAGCTGAGCCAAAGTGAACGAAAACCAAAGAGAGTGAGGAGAGGGAGTGGTGCGCGCAAGCCGATAAGAGAACCTTGCCAATAGCCAGGGACTGCCGGAGGCTTGCCGAAGGAGCACCGCATGGTGGTGGAGGTTGTTGGAATGCCGAGCCAAGTATGCGACCCCTCCCTTCCTTCTTTTCCATTGTTTTGGGAAAATGGATTAAATGCCTGAAAATGAGGATTAATGCATGAAAAATCATGTAAAAATGGTAGAATGTGTAGGATGGATAGCATGACTCATTTGAATAGTGATCATGTTAATTTGTTGGGATTTCATTGAGTTTTTGATTGAATTTCGTATGCATGCTACAGTGTTCATAGATGAACTCCTTGCCTTTGTGATTTTATTTCGAACAACAAGCTTAATAGATTTGTGCATGGATTGAGGGGTTTTGAAGTAAACTCGAGGATCTACACCCTGTGTTTTATTCAAGAATTGTGTGGTGTGTTTGATGGATCCGCCCCTCAATCCCAATGGGGAGAAGAGTCCAACAGCATGAAGGGGATCATTTTCTGAAAACGTGGAAAACGACATACCGAACTAGATTCAAAATGCCAATTTATCGCAAGTCAAGTCCCTAGGTCACTGTTCAGGTGATCGAATGAGCTCGATCAACCAAAATAGGAAATTTTAGACAACCATCGAAAAGATCGATTGGCCATTCTGGACCTCGGAAAGGAAATTTGACTGGAGTTTGGACGACTGGGTGATTTTGGTTGACCGAATTCCAATAGATTTTGGTCGACCGATTCTAGTTCAGTCTGCCAAATCAGACCCCTAGTTCATATGCTTAAATGTAATTATAAATGTTAAAGATATGGGTTTAAATGATTGATTGTCATGTGTTAGTAATGTTTTCCCCATGTCAATGCCATAGAGGAATACGGAATTTACATAAATAAATTTGAATGTGACTTTAGCTTAAGGCCCTAAAATGATAAAAAAATGGATTAAATGCATAGTTTTATGAGATTTTTGGACATGAGACCTGATGGAAAATATGAATGCCTAGCTTTTGTATGATGTTAAGTTTGGGATCGAAATGGAGGGTTGTGATTGCATGAGAATGATTCCCTGCAAAGAAAAGAGAATGTGTAATGGTTTTAAAAGAAAACCCAAGAGTTTTGAAAGAAATTGATAATGTGTTCTGGAGCCACGAGAGGTTAATGTCGGTAATGTGGTAAGAATATGAAACTCCAATGAAACCAATTGTCGATACAACTATGGTTGCTGGTGTGGAACTACGAGAGATTAGTGTCAGCAATTTGGTATCGAACCGATTGTCAAAGCCTAGGTTATCGAGTTTTGAGATGATGTAGGCTGAGCCTAGGTTATGAACTTGAGTGTTGGAGTCACCGAAGGGACGTCAGGAAAAGACATATCCCTGTGCATATGAAATGAATTAAGGCCTGTTGGTTGGGGCGATGTCCTCCCGCACTGGCAATTTTACCGTGGTAGTGCAAGGAGGTAAGGGAAATGGTGTCCTCACCTACTACTTGTGTGTCCGGTTACCTTTGATTAAGGTAATACCAATAAGAAAAGAGAATGTAAAATGTGTGGTGTAAGCTAGAATCTGATTTGTTGTTTTGACTTAAGGTTTTAGCCAAATTCTAGCAATAAATAAGAATTGTGATTTAAACCAGTTGTCAATCATGTGAGACTTTGTATTTTAGGCTGAATCTGGATGAGAATGTGGATTTCTCGGATTACATAAAAGGTTGGAAAATGCATAAAAATTAAGAAAATATGTGATTTTGAAACAGCATGATTTTGAATAGAAATTTCCAAACATTTACAAAAAGGAAAAGAATGTTTTGAAATGGATTTTGGAACTATATTTTGTTATAATCAAGACTTGTGTTTCCTTGTTGTTTTGTCATGGTTTTGTGTGTGTGCGTGTGTGGAGCACGTACTGAATGACTTGAATGTCACTCACGTGTACTTTGTTTGGCTTTCAAATGCAGGTTGAAGTATAGTCCAGTTCCTGTACCTGAGTTTAGAGTCACTAGCCGCATATAGTTTCCCGGAGAGTGAGTCCTAAGTATTTACAGTTATTTTATTTATACTATAATCATTTTTATTGCTTATGATACTATAGTTTAGGTAATGTACCCGAAAGAGGGGCATTACAGTTGCCTCCTCACATACGTCATCATCGCCCTTTGCCGTCTCTCCTTGTCCTCCTCTCTCTTAGTCATTGGATGTATTCAACGGTATAAGTTATGCACCTATAGAGATTCTTCCCTGTAGGTAGGGGTAAGCACTTAAATCGTTCAAACTGGTTAACCGAACCGAATCAAACCGTTTTTTGTGATTCAGTACGATTTTTCAAATTCAGTGGTTTGATTTGGTTTGGAATATCGAACCATATGGTTCAGTTTATGATTTCAAGGACGGTTTAACCGAACCGAACCAGACCCAATATAAACTATATATGTTAATATGTATATTAAATATTTAAAAAAATATAATTATGTATCTTTTAGAGCTGTTGCTCGAATCATAGTCATTTTTATGTATCTTTTACTAGGTTGTTTTTTTAACTAATTGTTATTGGAAGTCAAATAAAAATATTTTTGGTCGTTCTAATGTATCTTTTACTAAGTTGTTTTATATTTGATACTTGCAGTTGATAAGCTTCACTACTGTAATTATATCATAACATGATACATGAGAATTTCATATTACTAGGAATCGTGATTTCTATTTAAATTTTGTAATATTAGATGTAATTATTGTTATTTTATCTCATATCTAGTTATATTCTTTCATTTTTCACTATTAACCTTTTATTTATTTTTTTATATTTTATTAAATAGTTAAACCACAAACTGAATCGAACCAAATCGATTTTGAATGGTTCGGTTTAGTTCGATTCGGTTTAAATATTGTTCAAATAGTATTATATGATTTGGTTTGTAATTTTGTAACCAAATTGAATCACAAAAAAAATGATTCTTTTTTATTTAAATAAAGTTGGACCTTTTCAGGTACTTTGAAATTTACAAATTTAACGAATCGGGTATTTGTTTGAAATGTTCGCAAAAGTTAGGGGACGATTTTTATGGACGTTACTTGAATAAAATCTAACCATCCAACCACAAATGGACGGTCAAGATTAGATCATCACGATGGCCTCGATTCACTGGAGCTCCTAATACAATATACTACTAACATTTTCGAGAGACCGGAGCGGACGCAGAACGAGGAAGAGAACAGAGCAACCAAACCGACAATGGCGAGGATTTCCCACGGCATTCTTCCCCTCCTCCTCCTCCTCCTCTCCACCCTCCCCACCTCCCTTTGCGCCCTGAAGAAGGTTGCCGCGCCCGCTAGGAGGGAGGACATACCCTTCATCGAGTGCCAGGTCTGCGAGAAGCTCGCCCGCCAGATCCACCACCAGGTCCAGAAGAAGGCGGCCGAGATCTCCCCCACCAAGAAGGTGACTTTTAGGTCTTGGAGTGTTGATATGGTGGTTCTGTCAAGTGGGTAGTGCTGGGTTGGATGGAATTTTGGGTGGTGGTGGTGGAGATAGTTGAAATCTTCAATCGTTTTTTAGTCCTTTTCGATATTTGAAACAGGTGTCGGAGTTCCAGATCATAGAGATCACGGAGAAAATTTGTAATCTGAAGAAGCAAGAGGCGGATTGGATTCTGCAGATTGATATAGTCGAGAAAGGCGATGTCCTGGAGGCAAGTTGGATTAGGCCCTGGTTTTTACATGCTCTTTGTTTCCTTTTTCAGCTTATGTCGTTTGTTTACGTATGGATGTATTGGGTTTCCTATTCGGGATGGCAATTAATGGGTTGCTTTGGATTTTAGTTTTGGCCTTCTGAAATTATTGGATTTTTTCTTGTTTGATGGAAACAAAATGAGTTGAGATGTCTATACTTGAATATTCTTATTAACTCATTTAGTGGTTGGGGACGTAAATTGTAATAGGGATCTTGCTGCATGCATAAGTACCTTATTCTGTTCTATAGTGGGTTGGTTTTCACACTTTTACGTATAAAGTTTGCATCATACAAAATTATCTGTTTCATAAATATGTAATTTTCCCTCCTAATTTGTTGGTATAATTAGAATACGCTTGTTCTTGATTTTAAATTTTGATGCTTTTGGGGACTCTTTGTGGTTTAATTTAGCCATTTAAGTCAAAGCACATTATTTGGCTACTGTATAGTTCTCTTAGATTTTGCCAACATTGACTTCCGTCTTTCTCCAGCTTGTTGATCAAGATACAGAAGGTCAATGTAATTCAGAATGTAAGACGATTGAGCAAGCTTGCCAACAGGTAAACAACATACATAATGTATTTGTCTATTAGCTTATTGTTTTTCACGTAGATAATATAATTGCTCATAATTTACAGAATGTTAATATATTCTTTGTGCTTATGCTTTTGATATTATTATCACCTTCATTCTTTAATGAAGTTATCAATGCTATTAGTGGTTTAAAAGTAGGATAAGATCCATTTCGTGTATTGGTAATAGTCAGCAGATCGGATGATCCATTTAGGATAAGAGAAGAAACTCCATATATTTGCTGTCTTTCTCTTTCAATGAGATCCCAATTCCAACTATGGCTTCATTGGATATTTTACAACTAGAATCCCTCTTTTTTCCAATCCAGTTCCTCAACCGTGAACCCAATTAGATTCAGGCATCATATACTTTTTATTTATTGGGAGAACCCAAATAGCTAATTTCTTTCGGTGTTTGTTTAAGGACTGACAAAAGCCTTCTTAATGTCATCACATCATGTTAATTTCAAAAAAATGAATGTAGATTACTTTTGCAATTCATTTTATCATCCTGTGGCATTTCCCTATAATCTGCTTTTGGAAGATATTTATGTATAAGTAGAAGACATGGAAGGGATTTTATAGGTATGTACAACTGTTCTCATGAACAAATTAATTTGATAATTAGGAAAATGATTATTTTAACATTGAAATTATAACTTGAGTATATAATGACGTAATTACAAAAAAAATGATAGCTTAACCTTTAACTGTCTTAATGTGTAATTTAGGATGAGAGTCCACTTCAGCTAAAGTTCCTAAAGAATAAAAGAAAAAGGGTAGGAGCTATAAATGAAAAAAAACAAGATTGGGTTCTTTGACATCCTTCTAAAATCATCAAGCAAAATTATGATTAAAATCCTACCTATTGACTGTTGTGAAGATTTTTTTCCCTTGACTGGAAATGTTGCTTATTTGGATCTTACTATTTGGTAGCCTTTGCTCCAAAGATGTTGAAATTTGTTAGTTTTTAGATTTCTTGTGGTGGATTTGTTGAAAAATGGTGACTTTAATGTAACAAGTGTGGAAAATGAGTGTGAAGGTGGTATGGATTCTCATTATTTTCCATTCAACACAAATAAGAGAGGCCAAACAAAATGGGAGACAAACCCCCATTTCTTAGGAGAAGAGAGGTTAAATAGGTGGGGATTAGGTTAGGTTAGGTTTTGGTTCTGAACTAGCAAATATATACATTTAACTTTCTAATCAACTACATTCATTTTACTTTCTAATTTCGTATTATAACTCAAAAGTTATCACAAAAACCATTAGTGCCCAAGAAATAACCAGATAAAAATTATAGGTGTCCAGGTTTACTCCAAAAAGACACCTGCATGCTTAAAAATGTAGCTGGTATGTCCAGGAAGTATCCTGACTTGTTCAACAATTAAAATAAAAAAGTTGGGAAAAGCCAGCCGGTATGTTAGACACATGTCAGAGCCATGTTGGGCGTGTATCCCTGTCTCTACACATGCCTGATACTGATATTTGACATTTCTTTTTGCTACAGAATGTCCTTGCTTCCTAGCTTATACCAATAACGAAAGCAATGAAAAAAAAAATCTTACTCTTCTCCTCTCCTCATTCTACATAATTCCATATATTATTCCTTTTTAGCCTACATATTTTCTTTTACTAGTAATTATATTTGAATTTTACATTTTGTTCAGATTCATTTAGAAACTGAATATATTTAGTATTAGTACACACAACACATAAGTAATTTAATTTGTAGATTGCAACACATAAGTTAAGAACAAGTGACAAAGTCACTGAATTTACCCCCTTTTTTTCATATTTTCTTATTTTCCTAATTCAACTTCACAAACTGAAAACTATAAGCTTGATGTCATTCGATTCTACAGATTGATTCATCTGATTTTTGACACTTTCTCTACTGCAATTACAAATGATTTTCATGTTGAAATAAATTTGGAGATGATTGAAGCATGATTTTCTTGCATTTGTGTCATACATTTCTGAAAGAAGTGTTACGAGCATAAATAGGCAAGTTTTTTCTTAGTACGAGTTTGTGCACATGTCATATCTTTTGACAGTCAAACCAGCTAATTTATTGCACTACTTTGTTTGAAATTCATCAACTCGTCCCTGTTAGATGAATGTGTGGCTCTGCCACTGACCCTTAATGATATTAAGAGGGGGCCTCTTGCATGGCAAGTTCAACTTTAGACTACAAAATTGACCTGTATTGTCCCAAGATTGTTGATGGTTCAGGTGTTTTATCTAAAATCACACAACTGGAATGTGTTGTCCTATTTTGTTGCTTCTTTCTGACCTATGCTTGTTCTTAGTTATGCTTGCGGTATGGCTGATTATCGTATAACATTTGCAGGTGATGGGGTACTTAGATACTGATGTTGCTGAATATATTTATACAAAGAGACCTTCAATTGATTCATTAGTGCATCATTTATGTCATGATCTTTCTAAAGCATGCAGTACCAAGCCACCACCTGTTCCCAAGGTAACCTCTATTTCAAAATTGATTTTCCAGTAGTAATCGTTTGACTGTAAGTACCTATTATCATGCAACATTCTTCTCTTTGGTGCTTTATTTTTTTGAGTTTTGTTGCTTGTGTTTGGATATCAATCTAAAATAATTACCACTTATATTGTGATAGTAATTCCAAATTGATGTCCCTCCATCCTTGATTTCAAAAGAGACCTGTTGCCAACTCATGTTCTGTATACTTTTCATGGTCAGGGACTATCCAGCAAGAAAACTATGATAATTAGTGAACGTCAATTGTCAATAGGATGGGAAAAATGTACTGTAAGAAATAATTAGAATACCCTAATATGTGAGTGATCTTTAAATTGACGTTTTTTTCTTTTCAAACTTCCCATTCATTGCAAAAAGAATATAAAATATTATGATCTCATTGTTTAGTTGAGAAAACAAATAGAACTCTTATCATATGATCTACATTTCTGTATGTTATTGCTACATATTAGACTTAAAGTTAGTTGTAAACAAAAAAGCTATCCAAGTGCATATAATAAACATTTGTTGGTAATATTATGGTAATTCCCTATCTTTTACATTAATGTTGTTATGAGGGAAAACCAAGAAGTTCTCTGTTGATTAATAGGGATTACATATATATAGGTATTAGACACTCTTTAGATATATGGATATCCAATAACTCGTTTAAACATAAAATACATCTCTAACTGTTCTAACACTCCTCCTCAAGCTAGAGCATATATATCAACCATGTCCAGCTTGTCACATAAAGACTCAAACACACCCACTGCAAGACCTTTGGTGAATATATCTGCTAGTTGCTCTGAAGAGTACGTATATGGAGTAGATACAACTCCATTCATTACCAGATTTCTCACAAAGTGGCAGTCAACCTCAATGTGCTTTGTCCTTTCATGAAAGATGGGATTGTTTGCAATAAAGATTACAGCTTGATTATCACACCTCATAGACATAGGCACCTCAACATTACACCCAAGTTGCTCAAGCAGTGACTTCATTCACATCATCTCACACGCAGTCTGAGCCATAGATCTGTACTCCGCCTCTGCACTAGATTTGGAAACCACATTTTGTTTCTTGCTTCGTCAAGTGACCAAATTGTCTCCCACATAAGTACAAAAACCAGATGTAGATTTTCTATCACCTCTATCACCTGCATATCCTGAATCTGAGTAGGCCTCAAGTTTGGTGTGATTATTTTTCCTGTATACCAGATTCTTTCCTAGCGTCCCTTTCACATAAGATAAGACCCAAAAAGCACCTGTCTAGTGTACCCTCCTAGGCTCATGCATAAACTGGCTCAGAAGATTGACTACATAAGAAATATCAAGTCGCGTTTATCAATCAGTCTCTGGTATTGATCAGTCTCTTCCAGTAACTCTGAGCTGCTATCCTAAAAAGGTAGTGACTACTCGATAGAGGTGTTTTCTGGTTTGCATACCAGAAGGTCTGTCTCCTCTAAGAGATCTAATATATATTTCTTCTGTGATAGAGCCATCCTACCATGTCCATAGGTAAACTCGATCCCCAGAAAATAGCAAGGCTTTCCTATATCTTTGGTTACAAAGTGTCTATGAAGATGGACCTTTACCTCTGAAATTCCTTCTGTATCACTCCCAGTCACTAGAATGTCATCCATATATACAGCCAGTATGACACATCGACGACCTGTGCGTCTGTAAAACACTGAGTGGTCCACTGCACACCGCTGAAAACCACCATCAAGTACCACCTGACTAAACTTCTCGAACCACGCCCTAGGACTTTGCTTTAGCCCATAGATAGCCTTCTGTAATCTGCACACACAATCCTTCCCCTGAGCAACATACCCTGGAGGCTGCTCCATCAAGACTGTCTCAGATCTCCATAGAGGAAGGCATTCTTGATATCAAGCTGACACATATCCCAGGAATTATTCAATGCAAGAGACAATAGCACTCGGATAGAATTGAGATGAGCAATTGGTGAAAAAGTCTCCTCATAATCAATGACATATGTTTGAGTAAAACCCCGAGCAATTAGTCTAACTTTGTATCTGTCAATGCTGCCATCGACTTTGTATTTGATAGTATAGACCCACTTGCAGGTGACCACTGTAGTCCCAGCAGTGCGGATTACTAACTCCTATGTGCCACGACTAGTAAGTGCCTCAATCTCCTCATCCATAGCAGCCTTCCAATGTGGAAGAGAAAGTGCCTCCTCGTAATGCCTGGGAATAGTTTGAGAAAGAAGGGATAAGGCAAAACTACGAAAACGAGGATGTAGAACATCATAAGATACAAAATGAGAAATAGGATGAACTGTACGTGAACGAGTACCTTTCCGAAGGGCTATAGGCATATCTGAGGAACTGGTGGACGAATTTGCATCAGCAGAGGAGGATGGTCCGTCGTGAATAGGTCCTGGAGGATGCTGCCGTTGGCGATACACCTGGAAGGACGAAGAAGTTGGTGGTGGAACAGGTGGTGTAGACTGAGTATCAAGATGTTGCAACTCGACAACCGAGGGAACAAGGACAGACACACTGGACGATGGAGGAATACTGTAATATGGCTCAGACTCAAAGAAAATAACATCTGTAGAAACGTAATACCGACGAGTGGGAGGATGAAAACACCGATAACCCCTTTGAGTTCGCGAATAACCGACAAAAACACACTTTATTGCACGTGGAGACAGTTTGTCCAATCCAGAGAAAAGATCCTGAACAAAGGCTACACACCCAAACACCCTCGGTGTCAGACTAAATAAGGTGGATTCTGGTTGTAGACGACGAAGTGGAACCTCCCCCCCTCCAAGTGGGGTAGTAGGCATCCTGTTAATAAGATAGGTGGCTGTAAGCACAGTATCAGCCCAAAGATGTTTTGGAACCTGTATATGTACCATAAGTGTATGAGTGACATCTAGAATGTGCCTATGTTTATGTTCTGCAACCCCATTTTACTGTGAGGTATGAGGACAAGATGTCTGATGGATGATACCCAGAAAAGCACACATAGAAGTGATGTTAGAATGCATGAACTCAAGTGCATTGTCAGTTCTCAAAAACTTGGGAGTCACATGGAAATGATTCTTTATTTCATTAAGAAAATTTTTGAGTACATCATGAATATGACTTCGATCTTTTAACAAATATACCAGGACTCGAGAAAAATCATCAACAAAAACTACGTAATACCTATTACTCGACACAGACTAGACTCTAGATGGACCCCACACATCACAATGAACCAACTCGAATGCTATGCTACTAGACGCAAGACTCAACTATTTAAACGAAACACGATGGTGCTTACCTAACTAACACGACGCACAATCAAAACAAGACATAGACTGCCACGGTAAGGCCTGTTGGAGTTTCTGATGAGATGGATGTCCCAGTCTATTGTGCCACAAGAAAGAGGATTCAACAGTAGATACTACAGAAGTCAAGTCTTGAGGAATCTTATTACAAACTAGCAAGTACACTCCATTCCTCGATCACGGTTCAAATCAATCCTCCTTTCCGTTTGCAAATCCTAAAAGGTACAATGAAAAGGGAAAAAGGTCACACAACATTTTAGTTGTTTTGTAATAGCACTAATGGACAATAAATTTACAGGGAAATCAGGCACAAAAAGGACATTCTCAAGTGATAACTGTGAAGAGGCGTGGACCACCCTTTCACCAGAAATTGAGCAAATTCGGCCATCAGCAATCGTGACGGTCCGAATATCAGATAACTGGGACAATTGCATAAACAAACTACGAGTACTTGACATGTGGGAAGAGGCATCAGAATCAATGATCCAAGAGGAGTTTCTCGAGGCAAATAGGGCACTAGTACTTGAAGTGCTGGCATGTATGACTGTGGCAGTGGAGTCAGTGACCTTTAGTTGCTGAAGTCGCTCGTAATTAGCCTGTGATACAGTGAATGTCTGTGGCTCAGTGGTAGCAGCAGATATGGGGACTTCTGTGGTAACATTAGCTGTCTGAGGACGACCAATAATATCCCAGCATCGCTCAACTCGGTGACCCAACCGCCCACAGTGTGTACAACGTGGCTGTCCTCCGGTATCGCCACTACCACGTCCTCGTCGAGCACCACAACGTCCACCTCCATGGGTGGCCGTCATGGCAGAAGGCTCTGACATTGTATGAGAAGTAGCGGTAGACACTCGCATAGCCTTGTTGAGCGTGATATGAAGATCTAGTAGTACATCAGCAGTCAGTACCTGTCCCCGAATTTGTGAACTGAGATTGGGATTCAGGGCAAAGTGAAACACAGCAACCGCTAATTCTTCACGGTACTGACGTAAACGGGTGATATCAACTGTCAGAGGCTAATGAACATCCAACTCCTCCAGTAAAGCTCGAAAAATAGTGAAGAGATCTTGGACAGATCTGTCCCCCTGTCGTAGAGTAAAAAGCTACTCATAATTCTCATAGACTCTAGAAATATTCTTTTCATGCCCATATGTGAGTCGAAGGGTATCTCAAATCTTCTTTGTTGGCGACAATAATATGACACTACGTGCAACAAAAGGCTCCATGCTATTTGTCGTCCAAGTAATAATTGCCGCATCATCGACCAACCAATTGTCATAAATCTCAGATTTGATATCCGGAGGAGAATCTATAAGGTGCTTCAATTTTCTGTGTGTCAAAACAAATGTCTTGAAACTCTGGGACCACAGATGATAGTTAGGGCCAAAAAGTTTCTCAGAGCTACCACTCATGTTTTTAACAAACGAATCACGAGATGACATCATCACTGATTTTCAATAGTGAATCACAAATAGATGGTCTGAAAATTACGAAGAAAATAGACCAACTGCTCACCACGATGTGTGGATGTGACGTATCCACACACAACACCAACCGAAGATGGAAAAGGGGCCTAAACCATGGCCTGGAAGGACTGGACTGCCCTAACAATGGGACAAGAGGAGCAACGGGGCATCACCGGTGGCAGAGCATGCGCAGGTGACGCCGTACAACCGACGACTGCGGTGGAACGACTGGTTGGACGGCCGGCAGCGGACTGCATGCCACGTACGGCCTGTCGGCGGTGGAAGGTGTCTTTGGGCACGCAGGCAGGGAGTCTGGGGTAAAAGGGAAGGTGGGAACGTCCGACGGCAGGACAGACGGCCGACGGCAGTGGCAGGCGGTTAGGGTTTTTTTGTAATTTCTTCCTGTACTCTGGTACCATGTTATGAGGGAAAATCAAGAAGTTCTCTATTAATTAGTAGGGATTACATATATATAGGTATTAGACACTCCTTAGATATATGAATATCTAATAACCCGTTTAACCATAAAATACATCCTTAACTATTCTAACAAATGTATTGGTAATGATCTTTTTATGTTATGTTTTTGCATTTCTGGTGTCAATTTCCAAATGTAACATGGCACTCTCTTGCCTTTGCATATTGGATTTACAGTTGTAATTTTCAAATCATCTCTATGCTTTATGCCTTGCATAATAAGAATTAAAATTTAAGTTCTTCCTCTTAAACTTCACTTTGCTGACAGAATAGAATCGCCGGGGAGCCTTTCATTCCTAAACCATCCAAAGAAGCTGAAATGGATAGGATTTTGAAATCCATGGAGGTAGGCATTCCTTTCCTCTCAGTAATCCATGTTGGAACTCCAGTAGATCTCACCATCAAATCATGATGCAATATTGTCAGGGCATGCCGGGGGCACCAAACATGCAAATGTATTCAAGGGAAGATTTGCTAAACATGAATAATATGGGTGGTGAAGATGATGAAGATGATGAGGAAGATGATGACAAATTTCCATCCAAATTGGTATGATACTTCTCTTTGGTCTACTGCTTAAGTCACTGCTTATTGCCGAGATTTATGTGATAATTGTTACCTGAACAAAGTATATTAACGTGCATCTTTCGTTTGTCTTCAGGGTAAAATTTTGAGAGAGAAAGACTCTTCTAAACTAGATTTAAAGCATCGAATTTTACAAGGAATCAAAGAAACAGGGACTACACTAAAGAGACATGTTGAAAGAGCTTCTGGTCTTGTGAAGAAATGGTGGAGAGGGAATAAGAAATCAAAAGGTGTGAAGTCGGGCAAGTCCGAGCTTTAGAGCCATTACACTTGATTTCACCCATAGGACTTAAACCTCAATTTTCCCCCTCGTGGTTTATGTACACTTGAACCTTACAGAGGAACCTGCACATGCAGTTACTCAACAAGGATTTTGTTAGTTCAGAATGCTCTGGGATGGTTGCCTGATGCATTTCTCAACACTTGCAAAGCTTAAGGGGGTTTAGGTACACGAACAAAATTCGTTTGAATTGACAAAGATGGACCCACACATGGTTTTTGAATGCTCGTCGCTGAAGACGAGGGAAGTCGTCAATTATTGCTGGTAGAGGAATATCTATTAAAGTAGATTTGCAATGAAGAAAATACCCACCATCATCACCAATCCTTTTGTTTTTATGGACTACTGTCACAGCCTCACCTCAGAAAAAATCCGTGATAACTACCATCCGCCAATACTTATTGCTGTCGATGGTGTGAGTTTTCTTACGATGGAATAAGGTTGTCTCCATGCTGAGTGTGTTCTCTTTCGATGGAATAAAGGTTGTCACCATGTTCATGTACACATTCAGTGCCAGCATCAATGAAAATAGATTTGAGATCCAAGATGCGTCTAAAATCAGAACATGTTTGTGATTTATCAGATTCTTCTACTGGCTTAATATAAGATCAAACTCCTGATATTCATGTGGATTCCATAAAACGATGACGGATAAATCTAAACACAAGCCTGGTTTTGTAAATTAAATTCAAATTGATTTTATTTTGCATTTTACGAATATGAATGTCTCCGTGTAGAGAGGTAGATGAAGAACATGAGGGATGCTGTCGAGGTAAAATTCACCAAGAAAATGAAAACTCATACATCAATTTGAGTTTGCCCTATCTGCAAGCATTGTCCGGTCCAACTGCTGTGTTTGTTGGTCTTAGTTACTCTTCCTAGCCGAGTGGAAGAAGGTAAGAGATTCTTGGATGAGAAAAAAAACCAATTACATCAAAACTGAACGAAGAACAGGCATTTCTAAGAAAAATTTATCAGTAACATCCTCTTGCAAAAGTACTCGAAACAACATTCAATAGCTTAAGTAAATAATCATATAATTCAAAAAAATTGACATGCCAAACATAGACAACTAGTTTTACCAATTATATTAGATGGGCTGAAAAGAATATGCAAAAGGAAACGTTTTGCGGCTAACAAAAGAATTGGATGGAAACATAGTTAATAGAAAGTTAGGATGGAATACAGCAATGACCAGATTAGAAAACACATTCACAAGCCTCAAGAATGCAGGTCTATTGATACATACGCTGCCCATTTTGCTGAAGCAACAGGAAGAGCCAAAAAACTCCCATTTGCGTTTGAGAAACAGAGCACCTAAACAGCCTACAGTGATTGTAGGAGAGCTACAAATGCATCCTTCAACCTTAGACCCAAACTAATTAGGAAAGAACCCAATCTTTCCTAGCAAAAATTGAAAAAGGAAAAACTGCCCACTAAGGAATAAAAATAGTTAACTTATTAATGAATTTTGACGGCCACATCTTGCTCTGATACTGGAAACGTGTGATAGTTGGTCATTCGCTTGTGAACTTGCTAATGGCATGAATCTGAATAGTCTCAACCAGCAGCAACAGGAGAATAAGTTTCCAAAGCGAATTTTCTTCTCGAGCAACCTTCACGCATAATACATGTACAGGCTGTTTGCAGCAGCACAGGCAAGCGAATTTTCAGTTGGGTGCCATGCCAGATGAAGTAACTTGGATGTAAAATCGTATGAGTTCCCATTGGCATCAATTGCAGGGCTATCAGCTCCTGTCATGTTTTGTAAATTCGAGTTCAAAAATTGATAAGGAAAAAAAGGATGGTCTTTAGGATGCATGATAACGTGAGCTTAGAAAACCAAATCATACTGACCACGCCTAACAACACGTGTAATACTGCTAAGAGTTCTTGCTGGCCTCGTAGGATTCTGCACTTGTCTTCTGTAGGAAACCATAATAAAATATGAGCTACTTTATCAGTGTCTCAAGAGAATTCCTTCTCAATTCACAGGATATTTTTTATAAGCAAATCATATCTAGCACTCATTTTCATTTTTTTTGTATAAACAATTCAGTAGATATAGCCATAAAGTTTGTTATCAATCATAAATTTGTTGACAGTGTGCGGAAATGTTGAAATTATCACATGAGCTGTTACCTTGTGGGGTTTTTGCTGGCCTCTAGTGTTGTTGCTTCAGAGCTTCCAGTAGTACAACCAAAAACACGAAACAGATTGCTGGATCAAAAAAGAATTACAGAATCATCCAACGTTACAAACTGGTTTTTATCTGGGATTCCTCAAAGTCCCAAGCATACAAGAGAATAGTACCTGTAAGAGCCTGTAGCTACTCTAAGTCCGTCTCCACTCAGACAGCACTCGAATTTGTCAAAGATTGAATCATTCTCATATAAATCACAAAGCTGCAAGAGTTGAGAATTATTACCATCACTGTTATTTAGTATCACGTCAACCTATAGTAATACTATTAAACAAGCACCTTGGGCCTTAGATATTCATGTACTTGGAAAGTTACAACTGGACCACTGTTCATATTTATGTCCCATAGCTGAAAATCCATTAACAATGTTATAGTGTGAGATTCAGATTGGAAAAAAGAGAGTATAGATTAACAACATAATAAATAATAAAAATCAAGGTCACCAACTATAACAACTAAATGTGATATCGGCAAAAAAATAAGACAGGATCAACAGAGGTTACCCTTTTTCTTTTAAGCTGTAATATGATGATATATTTTAAGTAATAGAATTGCAGCAAAAGATAGTTCTAAAAAAAATGATATTCCACATTTTCACGAATTTAAATATCAAATGGCAATGACTACTAAGCCAGTCTACATGAACAAGGCAGCCATGCTTTTACCACAACAGATTTTTACTCCCATGTCACAAGGAAAACTTGACTAGGTAATTATCTTTGGTTTCATCCACGATCTCCTGATATGGTATTTGATCCCCCATATAAGGTCTATCTTGTAGAATACAGTTCTATGTGATTGGGTTTTCCTTGTCAAAGATTCAGTTACATCTCACATTTTTTTTGTACCATTTTAGTGACTCAACTTGCAAAAAAATTGTATTAACAGATTAACTCATCAAAAACAATCAAATGACAGATTAACCATAATGATACTCTGGCTGCTGTAGGTAAAATAATTAGCCAACTGTGATAACATCAAAGTCTGTTTATTTTACTATTACTATTAACTAACCAGTGAAAAACAAAATCTCAAGCATTTATTCAGAGAACACAAAGGAGAGAGATATTTTTTCCAACCAAATAAGGAAAAACAAATGAACATCATAGACTGAATTACGAGTTAATGAACCTTTAGAGTCATGTAATCACGACTAAGAATGTGCCGCCCATCTTTTCCAAACTTAACATCTGATATTGACGCAATAATTTCTGTGAAAAAAGACCTTGAGCCTGGGGTCTCGTGCTCCTCAAACCTACACATGATATTTTTAGTAAATAAGATAGACATGCAACTATGCAATTAAAGGTAATTTAGTTATGACCAAGAACTTGCATGCAATGGTTAAATAATCAGAAGACCCAATTTACAAAGGGATATTAAAGTTCTTGGATCTGCAGAATGTATGTGACAAATGCTTTAGAATCTTGGCTCCGTAGAATGTGTGCGACAAATGCAGGATAAAAGGTAGTGATCACTTACAGCTGTGTATGGTTGTCACATAAAGCTGACTGCCGCAAATCAATGAGCCGAATTGAGCCTTTTGAACTACTATATGCTAAGGTGTTGCAATGTGTAGGATGGAACTCAGCAGATGTTATTACCTCTGAAAAGTATAAACAAATTGGTTATTCTGCTTGTTCCCATAAGGAAAACATACTTGGCATGTAAAGGGCAATTAAAGAAAATACCACATTCAGAGGAAAAATGTAAATTAAGGAAAAAGTCAAGAGTTTTGAAAATTTTAACAAATGGAACTAAAATTAAATTATAAAAAGTCCACATGAGATATTATCCCTCCCCAACTGACATACTTGATTGTTTTTATGTATTTACAGCTTTGAATTAGCTAGATTATATTTCCTTAAATGAAAATAATTTCAATTTATCAACCAGCTGACATTCTCACTTCTGCTACACCTGCTTGTCTATCCTACTTTTATAAAATTTTAATGTCCATTGTATCATATTGTATCATAATGAGCTTCTGACCTCTATAGCATGATTAATTAGGCTCTTTACAACTTGTGATGAGTGTTGAGTGGGAAAATCTGCACCCCTTCCTCTCCAATATTGGAGGCTATTACCTTCGTATTTCAAATTTCTTTAGGAATTCAACTAAGATTAGCATATTGCAACTTTGTGGGTTGTAGCAGAACTTGAAATCAAAAAATTGGTTTAATTTAAACTAGCAAAAGTATGGAACTGAAAAAATAAATAACTCCAATATTGTAAATATTTCTGAAATCAAAGTTGAAAAACAAAAAGATAATCGATTGGTTATGTATATGATGATATGAACTACGAATGACCCGTACCCACACCAAGTCAGACCCATTTGCTACGCAATCACATTTCAAGCACCCCATTTCAATCATCTTATCAAGCTATTTCCACATGAAACTTTCAAGAAGATGAGTATTTGAGAAAACTAAACAAGAATGCATTCCATTTTAAGTACAATGTAACAAGAAACATTGAACCACTAAATGAAGCTGCTATAAGCTACATTATGAGAAGTTATACCAGTTAGATCCTCCATATTTGCCGGCTTGACATCTACTATATTGAAACTCTGGTTGCTTATTTCAAGATTCCACAGATTTATCCTCAGGTCATCTGCTGATATGAAAGTCTCACCATCGCTGGAAAAGAACAGAAAAGGATGTACAAAATTACTTATAGTAGGAAACAAAAGATAAAAGGCTCACTCTCGAACTGCATCATTGATGGAATCTTGGGGCTTAAACTAAATATCACAGTAAAAAGAGATAAGTTGAAACCTGTTATTTGAGATAGAATTGATGTGGTAATCATGAGCATGAGCATACACTCGTCGGCATCTTGCAACAAGATTCGTCTCATGGCTGGCCACCTAATGAGATGAACAAATATGTCTCAGCCTCACATATCATTAATTAATTTCTTCTATACAATAAAAACACAAAAAAAAATTACCAATATCTTGTTTGAACAGATACAAAACTAGTACTGGAGGTACAATTCATTATCATGACAAATATCAACTACAAAAGCCGATTGACACAAAGAATCATAAAGTGCGACTGCAAAAAAAAACTCTACTAAGGTCTCAAATGGTGTTTATCATTTACATATTGTTGGAAAGGGCAATTTTTGAAATGAACACAGAGTAGTGTTTGGTATAATTACCACTGGTAACCGCAGAGAAGGAAATCCTCCTGGAGGAAAGGGGAATTCATAGCTAAAAGAATTGTAGGGTCTTTCCGAAGATCCACCATTAGGAAGAAATGATCTGTAATTAGCTGATGTACTGGAGTTACCACTGCTTCCATTGCCAACTGACTGTGAAGTATCCAAATTCATTTCAGATATTTTTTTAACCTTCTTTTCTTGCACCTGAATATGGTTAAAACAAAGATCAAAAAACTATCATGAAAAGCACAATTTAATGCCATGCCATGTGCTCGTCAACAAATCGTGTAGCCATAAATATAAACCAGAAGAAGCTATAAATCATACTCTTTCAATTGATAACTATGAGTGTACAAAATTTGTATACTGAAGAGCACATCAAGTCTCTATGTTAAGTATTTATTTATTTTGGGGTGTAAGTAAAGGATAGAATGATTCTTATATGTTAAAGTAATGTCATATGAAAAAATGAAGCACAGGACAGGAAAAATGAAGCCCAAAGTTTCTGAAGAGTATGACAAAATTATTGTTTAGAAAACTGATAGGCTGAAAGTAATGTCTAAGATCTGTTTGACATATCGCAGCAAAAGTCCATCAGGTTGAAAGAATTGAGAAGAACGGAAAACTAGAAAAATGAAATGTATGTATGTGGGAGATTATTCTTCAAAAAAAATCTTATTATGATTATAATCTTATTGTCACAAAATAAGCTCGTAAACCCTCAAACTTCAACAGGCAACAAAATCTTCTAGAGAGATATTGTCAACCACCCAGGAAAAATATGCCATTTTACTACAAACTAGTACAGGAAGCTGGAAACATAATCTTTTTAATTACATAAGAAGAATGATAGTCACCTTCCAGTATTTGATTGTTTTATCATTTGTTGAAAGAAGAAACAGTGCACCATTGGCTGTTTGGCACCAGCGAATCTTGTTGATCTTCTCCTCAATCTCCAAACTTTTTAGATAGTCAAACTGAAGAGGCAAGAAAAGTTAGAAACCACCATGGAATATGTCTTAGCACTCAAAAATGACTCGTATTATCAAAATGACACGCAAAATTTATCAAAATCATAAAAACTGTCACAATAATACCTCAGGTTCATGGCTTTGAAACTCGGTTTTATAACGAAATTCAGGATGGCAGCTGACCGGGTGATCCTGCTTTTCTAAATCCCTTCGAGAACCATGCTACAGCAAGATGTGAACATATTAAAGATGGTTGGCACTAAAGGATAGTCTTGACTCCATTAAAATAAAAGCAAAAGCAGAAAGTAATGATCATACCTCTCTAATGTCTGTCCTCTCAAACAATACAACACGTCCTCCTCTGTCTCCAGTAGCTAAGTGGTTACCAGTTTTGTTGAACTCAATTGCAGAGATGATGTCCACTAAGAAAGACAAAAAGTACCAAATAAGCCAAGACACAACACAAAAAGGAAGGTAACAAAGCCAAGCTGTTGAACTCCTTAAAGAACAAAACATTCGTCAACTCAACCAGAAAATACTGAAAAAATTTCAGCATGTTATAGTTGGAGGCCCAGGATAGGCAACAAGCAATTTCAGAGACAACTATTATATACTTAAGAAAATGTGATTCAATTATATAACAAAAACAGTTACTCTATTTATGTTGCTTGATGTGAATTGGAATGTTAAACAGCATGAGCATGACCATGTTGAAGTCTTTTTTTTTCCACAAACTAAAAGGCACCATATCCTTTCTTCTATTAAGTGAAACTACAAACACAAATACATGTTTTATTCTCCACACACCAGAGGCCACCAATCTCCTTTTTTATTGTGCAGCCTCCACAATGCTCGGGAACTTGTAGACCAAAAAAGGCTACATCATGAAGCTAATGAGCTTGGGAAGACTACCTACAGACTCCCGAACCTGTTATGTGAAGGAAAAATAAGCATACCATGCTACCATTGAAATGCTAGATGCCTCCACAGAGGTTGTCAAATCCACAAGTTCCAGAGCAACTCAGACATGACCACATAAATACTGGGTAAAATCTTCCAGCACTGAGAGGAAATAACCAGTATTTAACACTCAACAGATTGTGTGTCCCCTAATTGTTTATTATCTTATACAACACACAACGGTAGGCAACGACTAGCACAGAGACGTTAAAGATTTTAAGTCCTTGAGCAGCAAGCAATAACGGTTTTTTGTAGAATTGGACGCATAGTGGGCAGTTCATGGAGTATATTGAAATTAAGTTCCAAAAATGGGCAATTGGAACCGAGTCGGCAAAGAAACGTTGCAAAGAATTATCAATTGTTTGTTATAGGTCCCACCCAAAACTAATTTTATCAGTATCACAATAATCAAGTATATCTGACCACCACAGTATGTCCTAGAAAGTGCTTCTCAGCGGAAGAAACCTGGCTGTTGGGGAAACGGAGAAAAGTTTGACATAGCTAGAATCACATCGTCGCAGAAGCAGAAGAAGAGCATGCCGGACAATTAAATGCCAAATTGGGAAAAAAAATCATTAATCGATACCAACTACACAAAACTACCGTCTGCAACAACGGAGAGAAAGAGAGTGAGTGAGTGAGTGAGACTGAGGAGAAAAAAAGGACCCATCTTTTTATACCTCAGCGTCAGCTTATACTATAATCATCATTACACCTTCCATCCAATCCAATAAATCCCAAACGCCTCCTCCATCTCCAACATCAACGCCATTTAATTGCACACCAGTCCAAGCACCCCATCGAAACAACAAATCTACAAAGATCTACCTACAACCAATCAAAAACCAACAACATCCAGAAGAAAGCTCTTACCTTCCTGTACCTCCTCCCCCACGGACCGCTCCCCAAACACCTGCGAGAACCTCCACTCGAGCGGCGGCGCCGACCCGGCGTCCTCTCCTCCCCCATTCCCACTCATCCTCCGAACTCCACCCCCCCAATCACGCCGCGATCGAACCTCCCACCTCTGCTCCACGCATCCAACGACGAACCAGCTCCCCGATCGAGGGAGATCTCAGCTATCCCCCGTACCTCGGCACGTTTCCGCCATGGGAGAATAATGAGTACGTGCTTGTCGAAAAGAAAACGATCGGGAGAATAAGATGAGGAAAATCGTCTCCTCTTGTTTTTTCCGCCCTATCAAACGAATTCTTCTTGTGCTTCTTCTTCTTCCTCTAGTATGTTTCCCGTCTTCTTCTTCTTCCTCTAGTATGTTTCCCGTCTTCTCCTTCTCTTCTTCCTCGTCTCCTTCTTTTCTTGTTTACATGTTTCTTTTTGGTTTACGGGGGATTAGAATAAGGGGGTTATTTGGATCTTGTGGGCAGTGGAATGACGGAATTGACCCTCTCCCTAGGTGGAGACTGGATAGTGTGTAGATAATGGGGTTCGTTATCAGGTCGTACTGGTTTCTCTATGAGCTGAAATGTATTTTTTTTTTTAGAAATAGGTTATTAGTAATTCTTGGGTATTTAAACCCAGACTTCTTCCCGGCCTCTACCTAAATGTTGGGAGGGGAGGGCCAACCGCGAGATCCACTGTTGGGTCCTTTGAGCTGGAATGTTGGGAGTCTTTTTTGTTTCATTTAAATGATTCTAAGGACATTTCAAAAAAAAAAAAAAAAAAGGGTTCTAAGGAAATGTTATTGTGCAAGTTACTAAAAGCGATTTTCCTTCTTCTTTTTTTTACTAAAAGTGGTCCAATGAGCCTAGCAAGACTCACTGAGTTACTGCAATATGTGAGTTTAGTTCATGTGCTACCGTCTTCTCCAACTAAATAGGAGTTACTGAATTTTTCTTTTTGAAAACGATAATATATATATATTGAAAAAATACTTGACTATAAGTTCTACTACCTAGTATATAAAAGTTTTATCAATATCTTTGCTCCAAGTATGTAAGGAAGCTAAAATAAAAGTTATACAACTTAAACAAAACTAAAAAAGTAAGAGACATCAAAGTTTTAATATCACAAAAAAAGAACCAAGCATCTATCTAAATCAAATGGTCAAGACATCTTACCTAGATATAGCATTAGAAGTAGATGAACCTTCTATACCACCAATCGCATTAATTGGAGCCATAGGTGGATTTTCCAGTGTAGTATAAGCTTAGTCTCTATCTTACTTAGGTTGTCTCAGAATTTGTGACAAATAACAAATTGTCGTGTTGCAACGTTCCCAAATCGAGCACTACAAAATCTAAACTACTATACTAAGATTATTGTACTTATAAAAAAACTTTTAACTGCAATCTATCTAAAACCTGTGTGTGTGGCTAGTGGCTCCTGTCTCTGAACACCGAACTAGACTGCATTTTAACTAAGCACTTGAAAACAAAACAAAGTAAAAACACATGTGAGTGACTTCTAAGTTACCTAGTACACACCCACAAAGCAAAAAAGGCAAAAACCACTTATAAACTAAATTCTAGGTTTTCTAAAGCTTTCTTGAACTTTTCTGGAAATCTTTCTATAATTTCTAATCTGGGTTTGTAACCATGCCGGCGATAGCCTCGTGCGTGGCGCAAAAGGCCAAATGCGCGAGGACTAACGAAGTCACGGAAAAAGTGATAAAAACAATGATAAAATGCGGGAGTCGCTACCTAGTCTACTTTAAAAACAGGAGACAAGGAAAACCGTTTTAAAACATTAAAACTATGCGATAAATCAATGGAAAAAGTCATCATGAACCAAAAAATTGATAAGGATCCCTATTACGCACGAGGAAAGTATAGGTACCCTCGTGCGCCCGAGAAGTCGATCTTTCAAGGATTTCTCGTTTACTTATATGGGAATGTTGGCTTTCAGCCTGTTTCTGTACGTCCGAGAGAGATATGCAATGCGACGCTATATGCAAGTGGTGCCTTATGCTAAACATGGGTTAAAGGACTAATGGGTGTGCCCTAATGCTCTGAAAGATCACTCAAGGTACGAACCGAATATCGATGCAAAGATAATGCACAAACATAACCATAGATCCAGTAATATCAAGTCGCTAATATCCTCGCTTTGCTATATGCAAAACCTAAGTTATCATGCATAAAAAGAGGATGAAATCAGACTTGAGTCGTCCTGATATATCCAGGAGGACACCCAAAGAAAACCAGAAGCAAAGCAAATCAGGAACCACATTAAATATCATGCCAAAAGTCACTGTTGGTGCACTGAAACAGGCAGGTACGCCTGTTTTGTGCGCCAGAATGGTACTCCTGCCTGGTGCGCCACCTAAATGCTCGACTAAGGTGCGCCACCTAAGTGCTCAACTAAGTGTGCTAACAATGTGTGCCACTAAAGTGAGATCCAAAAATTGCATATCAGACATTAAACTAGATTGATGTGCCATGTGCTAAAAAATCTTGCAAATATGCTTGAGACCGCCTGAAAACACATCCTAGATATCTATAACACCTGATCACATATGAGTTCCCCCCTCTTCCATGAAGTCATAAAGGAAAGAGGGAACCCAAGACACCATGGCGTGGGTCTTGCGCTCAAGGGCAATAAGCCTCACACAAGACCACACAATCCTACTTAGATGAAAATCATGAGGCTATGTTTAATGCACAAAGTCAACACTAAAGCACATGCAAGAAGAACAACATAGATGCACACAACAAAAAAGGGAATGAACCCATCAAACCATTCCTATTGCATCTAGAATATGAATAAAACACAAACCCATCAAATATTGCACATCTCAAAAATTCAATAAAAAGAAACAACAAGACATGCATATATCTCATCCAACAATACAAGAAGATAGAATGATTGGTTTAGTTGCATAAAAGTCATGATCCATATGAATATCACGCACTAAAAGGTGATCCAACAAGTATAAAATCAGCATATTCATCATATAAGTCTTCTCTAAAATGAACCCATATTCATGAAAGGAAATTTCGCTATGAGAAGGTCTAGATGCCTAATTGTTAGTGTGCTCTTGTACTCCTCCTCAAGTGGCTCGAGATGACCTTGGTGGCTGAAGAAAACAAGGATCTCCTTTCCCCCAACTGGCCTCCAAGTGGTGCAAAAGATGGGATTTTTAGGAAGCTATGGATGAGAGCGCTTTTCCCTATGCTAGGAGGATGATCTTCTACTCAAGGGTGAGTATTCTTGGCTCTGGACAAAGCTGGGACGTGGGTGTTTGTGCTAGAAACAAAGGCTCTTCTTTTCTCTGTTCTTCCAACCCTTTTTCCCAATGACTACCAAGAGTTTATATAGAAAGTGCTTGGAAGTTCTAAAGGCTCAAGAAACAAAGAGACTCCTCCTAAGACCAAGAGATATGATCGTTATGCTGATAACAGATGAAAGTTATAGCTAGTTAGGGGTATAATGGCTGGAGTTTCACTAGGCAAATGAACAGCTAGTGACTTGGAATCGAGCAGGTGCGCTACCTAGGTGCACTAGTAAGGTGCACCTGGTTTGTGTGCCAGTTAGGTGTACCAGGTAGGTGCTCTAGTTTGGTGTGCTTATTTAGTGCTCCAATAAGATGTGCCATATTAGTGTGCTACAAGAATGCACCAAAAAGGTGTGCCATCTAACTATATCAGTCAAATGTGCTAAGTAGGATGCTGGATTTAATTTTGAGGCCTTGTCCATGACTCTAGGTTAGTTTGATGCACTTGGAAGATTCCGTTTGGGAAAGCAAGATCTGAATTCATCGCCACTGGATCCATCAATAAGCTGCCTCAAAATCAGGGTGTCTACAGGGTTCCCACTAGAACCAAAACTCTGAATAAATCTCTTATTAAAGTTTTGGAAATCCTTTTCGGGAAAAAACTCAGTAAATCATGCTCTTTTAAAATATTTGTTTCTCTTCTAAAACTCATGCATTAATCTAATGCATTTCTGGAAAACATCTCTGAGACTAGACTCCGGCCTAAAAACAAAATCTCGAATCTGACTAAAACACAATTCTTAGTTGAACTAGCCCTAATACACTGATCTCGTTTCAGCTAGAATCTGGCTAAAACACAAAAGTCAAAACACAACTCGATTCTAACTTAAATCTAATTTTTGAATCTCAAATCTGAAAACTCTTTTCTTTTCTGGTGCCACCTTGATTAGGGATGACCGGGCTACAAATGGAGGGAGAGGCACCAACCTCCACCTCCTACATTGCCACAGTGAAAGTCCTCGTGCTGGGCATCCCAGTATCTACTTTGGCCGACAAGCCGCACTCTTGGGCTCCTCAAGCCCCTCTAAGCCTCTCACTATTTTCTTTGTGCACGGGAATGCATTTCCTAACGTTCCTTTCTTTTTTGGTGTTTAAGCTCAAGGGTTATTTTACCCTGTCCATTCAACATCTTTCTCTAGGCACCTAGTCTCACTAATTGGAGCTAACTCTAGAAATCTTATTCTGAAAACATGCATCTTTTCTTTGAAATCTTTATTCTAAATCTTTCCTATTATGGGGATATTTTCTATAAAACTGTTCTTTTTCTGAAATAACTTCTCTGTGTAAAACTATTCTTTTCTTCTAAAATGTCTCTTATAAATCTCTATAAAGTTCTTTCTAAACATTATGCCAAAGTACCTCAATTAGGCATAAAAATCCACTCATAAATATCTTTATTAAAATCAATCTTACTTGTCTCTAAGGTTTGATTCGACATATCGAACCAAATCAGCAGACAGATATAGACCCGGTGCCTAGATCGGTCGATCGATCTTTCAAAACAGTCGTCTGAATTTTCTTGGTTCGAAAGACCGGAACATTTCAATCAACTGAAACCGGACTCTGAACTGAAAACTGACAGAAAAATGGCATACTTATTTTATTCGGTATACTAAATTTCCCGTCTTCAGAAACCTTTCCCCAGCCTTAACTGATTTGTTCGCTAGAATGGGGACCTTTGGCGGAACCCTTTTCGATGAACCAAAAATCTTGCATAAACATATATTCTAGCATACCAAGTCTATTTCTATTTGGAACAAGTTTCATAAAAAACCATAGCATATATCTTGAGATACAAAAATTACAAGTTCGAGGGCGCATTCAAAAATACTATAGCATGCCTCTATAAAAATCAACATAAATCCATCATAATTCATAGAAAAATCTCTCGAATCCCATACATTCATCATCTAACTCAAATCTATCCATTTTCATGTATTTAATTCAAAATCCTAGCACGATCCTAGATTGAACAAGAACAGTAGGAGAGGAAAAAGAAAACGGAGACACATACTCTCTGTTGGTCTCCGACGATTTCTCCCTCCAAGGCACTTCCGTTCTCCTTCCCAGCAAGTCCTCTGAGCACAAGGGTCTCCAGTGAGCTTTCTTCCACTGGTGGAACCCACATACAACCCCTCCTTTCTTCTCAGGCTCTCCCTTTCTCTTTCTTTTCCTCTTTGGTTCACCCCCAATTCTCCTCTCTCATTCTGATTTGCCCCTTCCACTGTCCCCCACCTCTTCCCCATTTAAGCCACCACTCCCCCTTGTCGTCACCTATCGGCAACAACCGTTGAACATCTTGGTGGAATTCAAGATGCGGCTTGGCTCAAAGCTGCAGGAGAACTGTGGTCGGTGGTGGGTGCTATGGAGAGTTGACCTTGGCCCCCTTTGGCCCCACACTGGTCTCACTCACACGCACATGACACACTCAGGTCTAAAGTACCACATTGTGGGGAAAATATCAGAGATAACAATACTTAAAAGAAGGCTCAACATCAATATCTCATTATTAAGCTAATTATCTATATTACAATAACTTAATTACATTCATTTTGGATAATCTAGGCATAGATATTACAGTTTAGCTACTGTAGACACCCTGATTTTGCAATCACTTAGCGATAGACTCCACTGGAAAGATGCTTTAGTTATGACGACCAAGCCCAAAATCCTAACTCAACCTAAACCCACTTAGGCCCATGAAAGCCCATTTAGGCACACACAAGCTCACTTTGACCCAATCTAAGCCAATTAAAGCAAAAAAACCTAAACTAAAATCCAAATTAAAAATGAGACTCACTTAAATTATTAAAACTCAAATTAACTAAGCTAAAACATTTAATCAAAATCAAAATCAAGTAAAATCCACTTAAACAATTAAAAACCCTAACCAAAACCTACAACAAGTAAAAAACCAATTTCTTGATTAAATTTTTAATTAAATCAAGTCCAAAACCAATTAAGTCAAAATTTGAATTAACCCTTAATTAATCAAATCCAAAATCCATTTAAACCCACCCTTAATTAAAATCCAAATTAAAACTAAAACTCAAATTATTAAAACTCAAATTAATTAAGCTAAAACATTTAATCCAAACCAAAATCAAGTAAAATCCATTTAAATTATTAAAACTCAAATTAATTAAGCTAAAACATTTAATCCAAACCAAAATCAAGTAAAATCCATTTAAATTATTAAACTCAAATTAATTAAGCTAAAACATTTAATCCAAACCTAAATCAAGTAAAAAAACCAATTTCTTAATTAAATCCTTAATTAAATCAAGTCCAAAACCAATTAAGTCAAAATTTGACTTAACCCTTAATTAATCAAATCCAAAATCCATTTAAACCCACCCTTAATTAAAATTTAAACTCACTTAAATTATTAAAACTCAAATTAACTAAGCTAAAATTTTAATTCAAACCAAAATCAAGTAAAATACACTTAAACCATTAAAAATCCAAGGTAATTAAGTAAAAATCCTAAGCAAAACCTAAATCAAGTAAAAAACCAATTAAATCAAAATCTAAATTAAATCCTTAATCTAAATCAAGTAAAAAACCAATTAAATCAAAATCTGAATTAAATCATTAATCAAATCAAGTCCAAAACCAATTAAATCAAAATTTGGATTAATCCTAAATTAATCAAATTTAAAACTTAAACACAAAGCCCTAATCCATTTAAACCCATTAAACCTAAATCTAATCCATTTAAAACTAAATTAAGCCACTTAATTAAATCTAAGCCACCAAATAAAAGTCTTAATCAACTTAAAATAATAAAACCTAAAATCCCTAATTAAAATCACAAAAACCTAATTTAAACCCTAAAATCAAAAGCTAAACCCTTTAAACGTCAAAGCCCACCTCCACGGCCCATTTAAAAGCCCACACCATTTCATTGAACCACAATCAAGAACTTAGGATATGCAAAAATAATTCAGGCCATCTTCTCCATGGCAGCCACCATGATCGTCGATGCTATTTCCTCCATCAACATCAACCCATGCTCGATCTCTAGCTGAGCCCTAACAACCCCCTCCAACTCACGCGTGCATCCAACACTTCTCGTCCGCTGGAGAAAGGGATCAACGACACCGAAGGACTCCATCGATGTATAAAGGGAGCCACACCACCAACTGAAAGGAGGCCATCATTTGAAACCCAAAGGGATCCCCATCAAAAAGATCCAGATTCACAGCCTCATCTAGCAATCCCTAGCAACCCAGGAACCACCACACATCCCTTTCCAGTGTGACCACAACTGGAGAACGTCGTCGCCGACAGCAACGTCGAGAGGGACAGTCCAGCCACCATCCAGGAAATTCTCCCCCATTTGGTTATGACTAATCTTCCTTTAGTTATGTTGAGCCCATTTGCGTTTTCTAGTTGAGTTCCATTGGGATTTTTGTCCCCTATGTGTCGTCTCCTTCATCTCTGATGGTAGGTTCACTACCTCCGACGAGGCCTGTGGCCTCTCGGACGGATGAGGCTCTTGGCGCCTCTCTCCCATCCTCCTCCTCCTTCTTCTTGAGCTTCCATTCGCTACAGAGGGAATCCCTTGGCCTACCGTGGCCGAGGGCACACCACCACACCGCCGTAGTCACCTCCCTCCACCGTGGGACCCACTGAGTGGGTGAAGACCTCTGGCCGTACCCAACTCAAGCTGACACCTCTGAAAGCCTCCCTATGGCTCGCTGAAGGCTCCCAAGACTCCGCTCAACCGCCTTCGCCTCTACAACGCCGCCCCAAGCTACTCGCACCCATCGTCGGCGCTCAGAAATGGTGGAGCTCCTCGGCTAGCCCCAATTTCACCCACAACTCCTAAAAGGTTCCCCATGGTCCTCCGATGCTTCTCTGGTCCTTGCCCGTGCCTCTCCGCCATCGAAATGTCGCAGCCACCTCGCCGTTGTCTTTCCCAGCGCTGACAGACCATCTCGTCGAAACTCGAGACGAGGGAAACACCTCAGGCAGCCCCGACCATGCCCAACACCCTAAGGAGCCTCCTTGCACCTCCCTCTAACTTTTTCGACCCTCGTCCGTGCCTTTCTGTCGCCATGCTGCCGCTAGTGTTTCGCCAAACCTCTCGTCGGAGACTGGAACACCAATGATCTTTGAATGGCAACAGTTTAGTTTAAGTCCTTAAGTTTTTTGATTGTTACACTTAGGTCCTTAGGTCATTACGTCTAGGTCCTAACATTTTGTGTTTGAACTCCTCTAGATGTAAATAAAATTTTGTTTCTTTAGTTTTCCTGTAAGAATTGCATGTTGTCCCTTAAATGTTTTATTTTTTCATGACCAATTCAATAAATGTATGTTTCATCACAATTAAACCCTTGAAATCATATTTTCCTTGCAATTAAGTCCTAGACATTTTCATTTTGCCCTAGAATTTTTAACAAAAAAGAATTCCTTTGTAAAATTTATATCCAGGACCTTAAAGTAATTCACAATTACACTGAATTATATAAAAACTTGTTTTTTCATTGCATTTTGGTCCTGAGATTTTGCATGAAAACCCAGTCTTCATGTAATATAGTTTCTAAGCATAGATAGATTGCATCTAGACCCCCTAATTAGCACTTAAATCATTGATTTGGGTTTTTAATTGCATTTTAGTCCATATGTTCACACTTTGCATATTTATTGATCATGCATGTTTGTAAATTGTCACATGAATAAAGTATTTATGGCAAAATCATATTTTCAATCTAAAATGACATTTGATTCTGTATTTTGATCACATTGGCACACACATGTAAATTTTGCACATTAAACCATAAACTTTCATGAAATTACTAGAATGCAACTTTCACACATTTCACACTCTAATGCCACATTTTTTGTTAATTCATGATTAGAACTTTAACATGAATGTTTTTGAACAGTTTTCAATCATGACTACCATCTTTTTGTGGATTTTGTACTTTAGTCCATAAATTTCCATAAAATTGCGAGATGTGATTTTTCAACATCCATTTCTTATCAAAATGTATTTTCACCTTAATTCATGTGATAAATTTCTGTTCTCTGACTTCTGTGAAGTTTTCCAAGTGGATTTGCTGTTTCTTTGTGAATTTTGCACTTTAGCCTCCGTACTTGTGATTTCCCATGTTTATATCATTTTCTTGCATTTAGAATCTTGTTTCCACCATGTTTTCTTGTAAATAATATTTTCTTGACATTTTGCACACATGGTCCACACACTTAGACCATGTATCACTCATATGCACACCCTTATCACATTTAGCCATGTGAAATTACATAATTACCCCCATGACATCCATTCATGCACATGCACGTCATTTTTGCACTAAATCATGCATATTTTCTTGTGTAAATAATTCTTGAGCATTTTTCATACATTCAGATGCATTTACATACACATTTATTCACATGCATATCATTTCATGCCATTTTCAATAAAGCTTGCTTTCCATATGGTTTTCCGTGGATTTCTCTTTGGTCTACTCCAGATTCTTTTGTTTGACACTGGTTTGATTTCCCTTACTCCGCATTTATGATTTTTTATGAGTTGATTTGGATTTACATCGCCTAAGGGCGTACATTAATTGGCTTAAATGCCTACATTGACCCAATTGCGAATTATTTTCCTTATTTTGATTTTCATGACATTTTCCATAATTTCGATGACTTGAGTAAACACCACGTTTGATTGTCTGGATGTTTGCATAGTTCCTCGGATCATTTTCCCCAAAAGTATTATCATTTCATGTGATTTTCCTTATCATTTCATGTGTCGTTATTTTGTCATTCTGTGTCGATTTCTTCACAATTTTCGCACTCACTTTGCACATCCATCTTGTCACAATCTTGTATTCACCTTAACATGATTTCGAGCACAATCTAGGTTTAGCAAGCATACATTTGCATCTATCCTTTTAACAAGTGAATTAGACTAGAAAGATCGAATTTCTCAGGCGCATGGAAGTGCCTAACACCTTCCCCATGCTTAATAGGAATTGTAGACACCCCAATTTTGAGCTCATTTGGTAGCAGGCTCCTCCGGTTGATGCTCTGGTCGCAACCACCAAAACCCTAGCTCACACAAGCCCAATTAGGTTCACACTAGCCCACATGACCCAATAAAACACTAAA
>JAMKQA010014991.1:0-33996 GCA_024699735.1 Posidonia australis
TAAAATAGATTATATTACATTCTATTTAATATATGACATGTGAATATTATTATTATTAAGTTTTTTTTTAATATATGACATTCTGTTTAAGATATGCATGTGAATATTATTATTGTTAAGTTTTATTTTTTTTTTAATATATGGCATTCTATTTTGTTTTTAAACATTTATTAAGCATTTTTATGTATTATTTATACTTCGGGATATTTCTATTAGGTCTATCTACTGTATTTTCATATGATATATATTGAGGAAGTTGATTTAAGTAGTCTAAGATGTAGATTATTACTTACTTTAGCTTATCTAAGAGTTTTAAATCAAAATTCAAAGTTTTTTTACCATTTCCATGGACTTTCATAAATTTACCGCGTTTCCATCGATATTTCCACCAATGTCCGACACGAAACCGACGTTTGATTCTATGATTATGAGAGTACGGGTGATATCAAGAATGTGCCTATGTTTACGTTCTGCAATGTCATTTTGCTGTGAGATGTAGGGACAAGATGTTTGATGAAGAATACCTAATGAAGCACAATAAGAAGTAATTTTATGCTGAAGAAACTCAAGTGCATTGTCAGTGCGCAAAACTTTAGGAGTAACACTAAACTGATTTTTTATTTCTGCGACAAATTGTTTGAGTACATCATAGACCTGACTACGATCCTTGAGTAAGTATACCTAGAAAACTCTTGAGAAATCATCAATAAAAATAATATAATATCTATGTCCTGAAACAGACTGGACTCGAGACAGACCTCACACATCACAATGGACTAACTTACAAATAGACTTACTGGACACAAGACGCACTTTCTTGAAGGTAGCACGATGGTGCTTACTTAGTTAACAAGACTCACACTGAAACTGCGACACATAACACCACGGTAAGGCCTATTGAAGTTTCTGATGCGACGGGTGACCCAATCGGTAATGCCATAAGAAAGAAGATTCGGAAGCAGACGTCACAGAGGCCAATCCTTGAGGAATATCATCATGAACCAGTAGGTACACCTTATTTCCTTGCTCACGGTCCAAACCAATCTACCTTCCCGTCTGTAAATCTGGGAAGGTACAATGAAAAGGGAAAAAGGTGACACAACAATTTAACTGTTTAGTAATGACACTAATGGATAGTAAATTCACATGAAAATTAGGAACAAACAAGACTTTATCAAGAGACAACTGTGAAAAGGCTTGAACCACCCCTTCCCTTGAAATAAAACACGTTTGACCATCGGTAATTGCCACAGATTGAAAATTTGACAATTGAAATAGCTAGGTAAATAAGCTACGGGTACCTAACATGTGTGAGAAAGCACTAGAATCAATGATCCAGGAAGAGTCCCTGGATGCAAGGAAGTTTTGAATACGTGAAGAAGTAACCGTGGCCACAGTGTCTATGACCTTTAGCTGCTAAAGCCTCTCGTAGTTTGCCTGAGACACTGTAAAAGTCTGCTCCTCAGGCATAGCTGCTGCAGTAGGTGGCTCTGTGGTGACATGTGCCATCTGTGGGCGGTCAATAATGTTTCGGTACTTTCCAATCTGGTGCCCCAATCGTCCACAGTGTGCACATCGGGGACGTCCACCTGTCTCTCCCTACCACGACCTTCACCTCGAGAACCACCTCGTCCTCATCCTTGAGTAACCGTCATAGCTGAAGACTCTAACACAGTGGGAGTGGCGACTGTAGAAACTCAAAAACCTTGGCGAATGTGGTCTCAAGATTTGGAACACTGTTTGCTCCTAAAACTTGACCCCTGATCTGGGAACTGATGTTTGGGTTTAGGCTAGAGAAGGTACACTGCAACTGCTAACTCCTCACGATACTGACGTAAGTCTGTGATGCCAATTGTCAAGGGTTGATAGATATCTAACTCATCCAACAGGACATGGAGAGTGGCAAAGTGGTCCTGAATTGATCTGTCTCTCTGATGTAAAGCAAACAGCTGCTCATATATCTCGCAGACTCGACATATGTTCTTCTCGTGGCCATATGTCAGACGAAGGGTATCCCATATCTTCTTTGCTGGCTGCAGTAACATAATCCCTCGGGCAACTGAGGGCTCCATATTGTTCCCCATTCATGTAATTATAGTTGCATCATCGGTTAATCAGTCCTCATATGTATCATATTTTGTATCAGGAGGTGGATGGGTGAGATGCTCAATTTTTTATGTGTCAAAACAAACGTCTCGAAGTTCTGTAACCAAAGGAGATAGTTTAGGCCAGAGAGTTTCTCTGACGTACCACTCATATGCTTTACAAGGGAGTCATGAGAAGCCATACTGAACTAAAAGTGATAAATACTACGACTGTATGATCTGAAAACAACCAAAGTATGTGAACTGGAATGCTCACCACGTGTGGATATGACGTATCCACACGTACCGGAGATTGGGGGCACTTGGGAGGCGTAACACATGGCTGGAATCACCAAACGACGGCGTAGGAGGGACCAGACTGCACTTATGGATTGATTAGAACGGCCAGGAGCCTTCACCGGCAGCCAGACATGCACCGGTGAGGCTATCTTTGGTCGGCGGCTCGTCGGAGGTGGACTGGAGTGGCTGTCGACGAGACTGGAAGGGGCAAGAGGCGTTGGCGGTCCTAGACGTCGGTGGCATAGGACGAAGGTGCTGGAAGGGCCGACGACCATGGACGGCGTTGCTGGAGCCGCCGGAGACATCGGGACTGGCCAGAACTTAGGCCAGAATGGCCTACCTGCGTCGAAAACGCCTGAAAGAGGTCAGGCCGGCACGGGGAGAAGGCCTGGTGGCGGGACACGGGTTGGGGAGGGAAGTTGACGGTTGGCGGCGGCGGAAGTTCGACCGGAAAGCTGCTATCGATGGTGGAGAGAGGAGGAGGAAGAAAAACCTCGGTTTTGTGCTTAAGCTCTAGTACCATCTTAGATTAGATCTATCAATTTTTGACACGACATGATAACACGACACGAAAACGACACGATATAACCATATTTGGGTTTATCCTTATCATGTCTTATGTAATTATCGTGTCTATCTGGTAGACACGATTATTAAACGGGTCATTTTCGTATCTAAGGTAAAAAACCTGATAAGTACACGTTACCTAATCCTGTATATAGATTGCAACTTTCATTATTTTGAATGGTGGATGTTTATGATATGTTGTAGACTTATGATGTTAATATATGAAATAATAGAACTTGTGAAATATTGTTGAATGATTGGTTTTATGATTTATTGATTTGTCTTTGATTTTTCTACGTGTACAAAACGTATAAATGTTAAACGTATACTAAACGTGTAATCTTATATTAAACGTGTAACTGTGTAATAAATGTGTACTCGTGTCAATTGAATCGTTATCATGTTAAAACGACACGATTCACTTAAACGTGTACTTAACGGGTTATGTCGTGTATACACGTTAACAAACAATTCGTGTTTGGGTTTAGTATTAGGTACACGATAATTAAATAGATCGTGTTTGGGTTTAACATATATGTATAGTGTACACGCTTATACACGACACGATCCATTTGACAGGTCTATTTTAGATTTAGGTCATGAAAGTGTGATTAGTTATTTCATAGAGAGAGATTACACACATATATAGGGATATTGGATAAATAGATATCCAATAACCTGTCTACCACACATAACCCATATAACATACTCTAACACATCCAATAACTCTTCTGCTTTTTCTGATTTAATACATGATGCCACGTTGATGGCTCTTTTGTTGGCTCATTTGAGTTTGTATGAATCGGAGAAACTTATAGAGATGGACCTTAGTACATTATGACACTTGATTTTGTTTTATGTATGTCATATGACTTATGTCTTTACTTTCTGTCATTTTAATGCATTAGTTTAAATCTTTAAATATATAAATTTAAATAAATATATTTATTTATTTAATGCCATATCCATGCCAAATTATATCCTAAATTTTAGAAAATTGCTGAATCACCAAATCCGTATCTGTGCTTCCTTGCTTACTAGTTTCTTTGAATGCTGAAATTTATGGTTCCTATTTTGAGAAGTTTCTAGTTTGTCTTTTGTCTAACATGGACACTAGAGTGTAAAACCAAAACCTTGAATTAACCTATCAGCATAATTTGTTGACAACATTTTCACGTTGTACCCAGGTTTTTCTGTAACCTCTTTTTAGCAGCAAGAGAATTAGTTTAAGAACCAATGACATGTCTTGTCCGGTAGGCTTGGCTTTCTGAACTGAATGATATAAGACAACACAAACACACAGCAGATGCATAATAAATAATTCAATCCAAATTTAAAAATAAAAAATAAGTCTTAAATAAGAAGTCTAGACTCAACAAAAATAATGCAAGATTGTTGAAAGAGCAGCATATCCATCAAAAATCGCCACAGACTATTCAAAAAACATTACAATAAATTAGCAAATTGTGCAAAAACGAAACATATATTTATCAAGGGAAACAGTAACATTCTAGTTTTTTTTTTTAAACTGGCATATTATACTCCAACTTTCATAAAAAACAGTTTGGCTAGAATGTTACTGTTTCCCTCGATAAATATATGTTTAGTTATGGTGAAACAACCAATTATGAACATTTATTATACTATTTCCCTCGATAATATTATACTCCAACTTTCAAAAAAATGCATAAATGTTTTAAAATCTGTTCATTTGGCTGTTTATTCCATTTAGTTATGGTGAAACAACCAATTAAACCAATTAAAGGGCCATTTGAGCCTGTCTAGCATAAATCCGTTTAGACAGCTGTTTAGTGCATGAACAGAAACTTAGTTTGCAAAACTGTTTCAATGGTCACACCATTTCTTAGAATAGTGGTTACAAAACATGCTGACATCCAGCAGCCAAACCACCAAGTCAGCACAAGCACACTAATCAGCCAAAAAAGGATGCAGCACAACCAAACGTCCTGCACATCCCTGGGTTTTATCTTTCAATCCATCAGGACCACCGTAATGCACGAGGATAAATACGCTTGGTAGTTTGTTTCAGGTGTCAAAATTTGCAGGGAACTAATTAATATTTTTGGTTTGCTAAATGGCTAAATCTGAACTGCAGTTTCCAGTGCTTTATTCTTGCTTAGGAGCTGTGGTGCATCATGACTTGTAACCTATTACACTAGGTTACTGCCGGTAAGATTAGTTCCAGCTTGTAATCATTCTAGTCCGTCAAGGCCCAGAGAATATGACACCTTTACTTTGTATTTAATAAATTGGATTGATGTAAAATCAGGTCTTCTCTCTTGTTTGACGTGGAATTTTCTTTTTGGTTTGTGTCATTTGTTCCCTTCAAATTTAGAGAAATATTCAAAGATTTTACGATTACTATGATCATATGTGTTAATTAATTGTCTATCATTTAGAGAAATATTCTGATCATGATTTTAATCTTTAACAGGTAATCATAAAACTTGCTAAACAATTGGAACATTGAGGCATTGCCATGTCCAATTCATGATTTGTGTCCTAAGATTTTACAACAGGGATTGTGATTTTCTCTTGAACTTCATAAGCCAACTAGACAGTCAAAATGGAGTTTGTTATTTGTGACTGTCCTGTTTCTGGCTTTTCATACACTATGGTATAAACAGTCTGTAACTTGCTTGTGATATTTTCATTTTTAAATCTTGCTTTGGCTGATTAAATTTATGATTTATAAACCCTCTACTTATCCCGGTAGACTGTTTTATCAATCTTTTGCAGCATATAATATTATGAACTAGTCTTTTCATTTTGTTGTTGTTGGATTTTTTTTCTTAAACTTGATGTAGTCCACACAGAAAGAACTTGTTTTTGGATAAATATTAAGCTAAATAATACTAACTATTAAGTGCTTGGAAATAGGGATGTTTTCTTATTTTAGTTTAAAGTGATGAAAGGAATCTTTGTTGATCACTTGTTTGCAAAGTGGAGTTTCCCATTGTTCACTTGGTTATATGTGCTGTTGCGGCATTAGGAGAGAGAAATAGTTAAACAGTGTTATAGACTTATCCTATGTTCCATTTTTTTGTTGTCCAGGTTAGCTCTCAAAGCATTTACTGACCAGAAGAAGCGTTTTTTCCCACACCTTGAAGACGAGACTGCTGGTCAAACTTGTGGAGGTGACTTTGGGATTCTCAAGAGACAACGTGCTTCTCAAGGAGTTATTGCTAGACAAGTGGACGATCTTGATGAACACAAAAATTTATCTGATCTTCTACTTAGTTTCGAAAAAGAGGCACCTTACATGAAGGTTCTCACTTACCAACGCCTAGACTGGTTTAGAAGGGCTTCCTCATTGGCTGATGGGAATCCTGTTGATTCTTCCAAAGAACAGAGTTCCCGTAACAAATCTAAGTTGGGGTCATTGGGTTCAATATCCATGGATCAGGTGGCCATCATAGAGCTATTTGTGCCCCTTGTTTTCAGAGCTGTGGTATCATTGCATCCAGCTGGATCTACAAATCCTGATTCTGTGGCATTCTTCTCTCCTGATGAGGTAGTCTTGTTTGTCTTGATTGGTCGTTTTTCAGGGTGATTGTTTTTCTTTGAGAGGGAAAATGGGACCATTTTTTTATGATTGATTGTCGTGTGATCTCTATTAGTATGTATGAATTTCTCAAGCAATTTGTTCACCCTCTCCCTCTGCATTTTTAATTTTTTATCTTAATTGTAGCAGTCACAGCAATTCATAATGTGCTATGCTTTTTAATCTAAACCTGTCTTATTGGCTTTATGGATTAGAATCATCTCTATTTTACTATGAACTCTCCCCTAATGAGTGGTTTTCTGCTGTTTGAAAAGTAGTTTTTGTTGCTTAAGTGAACTTGCATTTCCATTTTCCATGTTGACTTCTTTTTTAATCTTTGTGATATGCAGTTCTATGATATGCTTACCTGAACCTTAACTCCTGATATTTGTTGTATGACTTGCTTCTGTTTTCATGGTATTTTAGCCTCCATCTACTGTAAGAAGTTGGTACCAAGTTGTTACTGTACTTTTCAGTGGTCTCACTGGACTCTATTCAACGCTGTTCCTTGTACTTTGCTAATTTTGCTTCTCTTGTTTTTTTTCCTTCTTTCCTTTTGATTTTTGTTGTAATGGGAGGAAATGTTGCTGCTTGCACCTTTTGCTTATATTCTTGTAACCAGTTATCCTTTTTAATGAAATTTCCTTTTTGCAGATTAAAAAAATGTGTTTTCCTATGCTCTTGATTCTAACTACTGTTAGTCACGCATGATTAATGATGACTTTATTGTTTCGTCCTACTATGAGTTATTTATTCCCTCTGCAGAGTGGTAACTACATCCATCCAAGAGGATCTTCTGTCTACCATGTATATAAGCATGTCAAGGTAACTATGATGGCATTTTATCTAAAAGCATGCTGTATCTTGAGACTGCACCTTTTACGAGAATACATCTACTCACATGATATTGATTTCTAATAAACAGGAACATGCTGACAAGGCGTTGCAGTATTTTCTTGGTGTTAAAAATGATGGTGCATTATCTCTTCTCTTGGTACTCCCCATCTTCTGAAAAAAATGGATATATGGCTTAATTGTCTTCTATTTTTGATGGAATTGGTGATTTTGTTATCCAAATCTAACGAATGCTAAAAAAAATTCTCTTGCCTGTTACAAGATGTTTTCTTACGGCTCATGATGTATTTTTAGCTTTGATTGATCTGCAATTACACATTTTCTGCAGCATTGGATTTGCAATTACCAAACATTATTTACCAAGGCTTGCAGGTACACTAAGCACTTTTTCTTGCTATTGATTATCATAAGATTATTATTTGTTTTTATAGTAAGTTGCTTCCCTGATGCAGCAAATGTGGACGGCTTATGATTGTTGATAAACCAGTAGGATTGCTCTTGCCTCCTATTTACCATCCTTATCGTCAATCTTCTACTATGAAGCATCCAACGTCGCAAACATCACCATCTTTGAAGGAACAAATTTGTGAACAGAGTCCAGCATATCATATCGGATGTTATTCTGATGAAACTCAATGATATAATTGGATTCTTTCTCTTGTTTCCTTTTTATTGGTCACATGACTGATAAATTTGTCCACATATGACGTACAGAATATATAATCATTAACCAAATGCTCTGATCTGCGTCATCTTGCTGTTGCATCTCTTTGTTCTTTCCCATTTTCTAATTTGCATATAACTGCGTCATATTATTATTTTGGATCCTGCAATTGCTTTAAGGTGGTTGGGATTTTAAAAGAGCTCTTCGATGGTGGGTTGTGGATTACAATGTGGTGTAAGTTATTCTTTTCTTCTGTGACGTTTTCATGAATTGCGCATTGGAAGATTCTGGTCCAATGATGTGTTCGCGTCTATCTGTGAGCAGTTGGGACGTTGCTGTCATGATGCAGGATTGCAGATGTTGCCATCTTTCGAGCTTACGATGCTACATGCATCGCAAACATTTGAGTATTATAACCGAAACATCCCGTCATTTTATTCTTTCTGGAGAAACGTCTGATGATCTTGTTGTACCACGAATTCCATTAGCCTTTCCTGGTGGTGATGCTTAGTCTCTATCCTCCTGTTATCGTCATCTGGCTTGTCATTGCTGGTGCTGTCTTCGATACAGTTTCTTTGTTGTCTACAACAACCGTAGGAGATTCCAATGTGCTTATTGCTTTTGGGTCACCATCAAAGCCATGCAGCAGTCCGGCATTTTACCGAGTCTCGTGTGACAGCAGCATAGAAGAATCGTATGAGCCGTTTGTCTCTTTCACCAATAATTGAGTTACGACTGGAGAGGTTGGTGGCTGTTTTTATTCGTCTTTTGGGAACCAATATCTTCATCCTAGATGTATATTAATGTGTTTACCTATTTTAAATTTATTTAGGTGTGCAAATATGGGTTTTGTATGTATTTCTATTATCTGCTTTATTTGCTTTATATTATCAATGGACGTATAAATTTGCAAAGGTATGCAAACTAGTCTATTGATTTGTGAACTCGGAAAGTTTTGTGGCATCAAGTATAAGAACAATAAAAGTTCTGTATAGATAGAGATGTTTACGAAGGCATTCTGTTTAGCTTATCCTCAGTCCTGCCTAAGAATTAGCAGTAACGTCTCTGTACCAACTAAAATATGCCATTTGTGTTCTTCGTGTGGTCAAAATGTAGATTAGTGTTCTAACGGGAAAAGTATTAGATCCCTTATTGGATGCTTATACTTCATGCAGATTGTTGTGAGAAATGGGAATTGGTAAACTGTTTTCCGAAAACGCTTCTTCGGAAAGTGCCAAACGGGAAACTGTAGCTATGGTCGATGCTGTTGATTGCTATTTATCGACCTTGGAGGTATGCTGATCGGCTACTACTATTTTGAGATTCAAATTCAGATTCGTACATTTCACGACAGAGATTGATCTCCTCAAGGAAAGCGAAGTGATTGAAGTTTCTCTATTCGGAATCGTGTTAGGCTCTGAAATATTCTTCTTTTCTACTGCCCAAATTTTCAAATGGATCTTTCTGCAGTAGCCAGGGTTTTATACCATGTCTGTATTTACAAAACACAGGATTTATTCTTAGTTTTGTAGAATTTCCGCTAACATATTTGTTCGTCTATAGCGTACTGGAAGCAGGACAAATGCAGACGGGAAGAAAGACCATTTTCCTCATCTGCTCTTCTTTATTTATTTATCCACCGTTCCATTGTCGGTTAAAGTATTGCATTTTTCTCCTTGAAATCTTAGAAATATCAGGTCAATAATGGCTGTGGTTAATAGCCGTCACTCCATTGGGGACCCGTGAAAATGATCAGAAAATGACACCCATGTAGCATGTTTTTTATTTTTTTTAGGATTGGTGGGGCTTCTTGGGTACACGGGCACTATTATCACTACCTATTTGCAGAACTTTCTGACGTGCGTTCGGCTCAATTTCTTCCATATTAAAAAAAAAAAACTATGTTGTCATCTGGATTCTGTCATTTTGTTCTTCTGTTGAGTCTTTAGGTTTAACATACAGAGGACAGCTATCCGTTTGTTTGCTTACACCCATCAACACCTAACTTCGGCCTTAGTTGGGGGGGGGGGTTTTGTGAAAAGAAAGCACATATAAGCCAACTACGACCAAGATGTAGATCCCATGCTTGTGTGGATCTGTTAGGTGTTGCCAATAAGCTATAGTCTTTTGTTTCCTAATCAGCTATGCCTTTTATCTCCTTGTGATTTTTATTAACGTGTAGCCTACTTGTGATTATGTTACACACCGACCTCTATAGAGCGATAGATGACTAGTTATGGTGGTCTATTGTCGCCTAGTTGGTACAACAGTGACCACAAGTTTTCAATTGACAGTAAGGTCAAATATTTAAATAGCTTGATATGCAGCAATTAGTATATGGTTGTAGCCTCAGTTGTAATCATAGTGAGCAGACTCTCTGATGACGTGTTGGCCCTCCAAAATTCTTTATTTAAATGTTTAAGAAATGAAGAGCAATCGCAATACGACATTTAAATTTCTCCATTTATTGTCTAAGAAAATACAACCCGTATAATATCCCATTTTTTCTGCTTCTCTCATTCGCCTGCAACATTATTACGCACAAATTTACCGTGAATTAATTATTAAACAAGTAGTCAATTGGTTTTGCTTGTGATATGAATGTTGTTATTTGTGTAAGGAATCTTTTGTACATATCGTTGAAAATATAAGGTTCTTTATGATAATCTGAGGTTTTAAGTTCATCTTAAATTATGGACTCCTAGACATCTCATTTACTTAGTGGGATTGTTGCAACATACAGCTTTATTAGGGAAGTGTTTAAGTTTGTAATTTTAGCAGTTTCTATCTTGTAGCCAACATATCATTAACATAACAGTAATACCTATCACATTGACAATTACGGGTATAATTATCCCTCTACGTAGCAGAAAGCTTACTCTCTAATTACTAGGGTTGTAAGTGGATTGGGTATGATCCATTTACCTACTTCAACTTGACTTGTTTGGAAGGAGGTACGGGTAAAGATTTTATCAACTCATGACCTGTTAACTTGTGGATCAACCTATTCTACTCATGGATTAACTCATCAATCCCTAGGTAGGATTGATATTTATTTGACCAATTACTTTACAAGTAAGATAAGAGTGGACCTTCGGTCTGTTCTAATCAGACTCGTTTACACTCCTACTGATAACATACAATGGTTACTCCAAGTGAAATTTGGGTGATTGATAGACTATATGGGGCTTTTGATGTTATCATGTCGTTGATCTAGATGCGGAAGCGTTCCTCTGATGTGTATTCCCATAGCAATCACTTCTACTCCTATGAAGGGAATTTTCTCAAGACAAGAGAACTGAAAGAGTTGGTTTGTGATTGTGTGTTGAAACCCTAGAGGAATGTTCCTTATATAGTACACTCGATAGCTGTGTTATAATATCTCTCATATACTACTTAATTTAATGCGTCTCACAATTAGACTAGCTTACTAATCTAGTTGGTTAAGTCACATAAGATGAACATTTAGACTTAGGTCCAATAATTTTCCACTTGACTTATTCAACTCACTTTATGCTAGATAAAACTTTATGTGGAGCAACCACTTTTCAATTGTTTAACAAGACATATTAACCTTCATTCAAAATAACAACCCTCATAGATACTAGTCATAGCGGTAGTATATTGTCAAAGTGTATGTTCCTTCCATATACTAAGATATCTAATATTGAAGTTATAATTGAACACTTTATGTGGTAACAAATACTTTATGAATAAACTTGCAAATGTCATGATAATAAAATTAAAATTTATTCTCCTTTATTTATCCAACGATAAAGCAATAGTTCAATAAACAAAATAAAATTACTCAACAGAGATCATCAAGACAAGTGTGATATCACATAATACATTAGTGTCTAAACCATTAAAGTAAAATCTCAAAAGAACTGACTAAACCCATTTTAAGCATATGTTCACTGTAGGTACTGGAAGGAAGTGCCTTTGTAAGAGGATCAGCTACATTGAATCAGTTCTAACATGTTCAATAGGCATCAAATGATCTCTAATTCTCTCCTTTACAATTAAGAACTTGACCTTCATATGCTTGGATGCATTAGAGCTCTTATTGTTGTTGGAGAATTTAACTACCGCCTCATTATCATAATATATCCTTATGTATTTCATTACAAAGCTCATGACTCTTAAATATGTGATAAAGTTGCGTATTTAAATAGCTTGCAAAGATGCTATATAGCAAGTTATTTATTCAACCTCCATGGTGAAAGCAACAACTGTCTTTTGTTTGGTATTGAACCGTGAGACAACTTCAGCAAGTAAGAAAACATATCCTAAATTGGATTTCCTTGTATCAACATACCTAGCAAAATCTGAGTCAGAGAATCCCATGACCTCGAGTTGATTTGATCGTTTGTATGTGAGCATGAGATTTTTAGTTCATTATAGATATTTCAAATTTTTTTTTGCAACTTGCCAATGTGAAAGTTCCATATTACTTTGATATCTTCCCAAATATCTAGTGACAAAAGCTAGATCTGGTCGAATACATGTTTGTGCATAGTTGAGGCACCCAACTACTGCAGCATATAATTTATCCTTTATTGCAAGTCTTTTTAAACCTGATTGAGATTCTTACAATTTTTTTAGTTTATCACCCTTTACAATCGGTGCTTTACCAGGAGTACAATTTCCCATTGAAAACCTCTTTAACACACTTGATATATAAGACTTTTGAGACAGCTCAAGCATGCCCAGAGACCTATTGCGGTGAATTTTTATCCCAATAACATAATAGACTTCACTCTTGTCCTTCATATCAAAGTTGTTAAATAGCAAATCTTTAGTTACATTTAATAAACTAAGACATGTATTTGCGAGTAGAATATCATTTACATACAGAATAAGCAATATCCATTCGCTCCTACTTTCCTTCGGGTATATATATTGATCAACAATGTTTTCCTTAAACCCAAAGGATATAATAACTTCATTAAATTTGAAGTACCATTGTCTAGAAGCTTATTTGAGTCATATATAGATTTCTTTAGTTTACAACCTTGAAACCTTAAAACCTTGAGGCTGTTGCATGTACACTTCTTCTCCTAATTCGTTGTTCAAGAAAGTTATTTTCATATCCATCTGATGTAGCTCTAGATCAAAATGAGCTATTAAGGCCATAATTATTCTTAATAAATCCTTTGAGGAAATTGGAGAATAGGTTTCATAATAGTCAATGCTTTCCTTTGTATGAAGCCCTTTGTTATTAGTTTGGCCTTATATCATTCAATTAATCCCTTCGAATTCTTTTTGGTCTTATAGACCCATTTACAACTAACTGGTTTCTTTTTCAAAGGCAATTGAACGAATTCCCAAACTTGATTGCAATCCATAGAGACAAGCTTTTCTTTCAAAACTTGCAACCAACTGTCAGAATTCACACAATTAATGGTTTGTGAAAACGTTACTGGATCGTTTATCTCTTGTCTCATGTCCTCATCAGATAAATATACCATATAATTTGAAGGAATAGCTGATTTCTTTATCTGTTGGATCTTCTTAAATTAGCCTCATGATCCTCATGTAAAACCTGAACATGTGGCTCAATAATCTACTCATCAATTGGTTGTTCATGTGATTGTACTTCAGTCGATGTAATTACCTCCGAAGCAATCATCATTGGAACAATAAGTGGTAAATACGCCTCAAACTCTTGAGTAAGATTGACATTAGTGTTCTTAGAAACCTGATTGGGAACAATAACATCTTCCTAAGATTTCTCAAAAACATAATCCCTAAGTATACTCCCACTAACACAATCATCCCTTAAGAAGACATCTATATCAGTTTCAATTATTTTTGTGGTATGTATTGGACAGTAAAATCTGTAGCCTCTCGATCTCTCTAGGTAACTAATGAAGTATCCACTGATTGTCCTTGAATCCAGAGATTTCTCATGTGGGTTGTAAATTTTAACTTCAGTTGGACATCTTCAAATATACATGTAACCTAAGTAGGGTTTCTTATTGGTCTATAACTCATAAGAAGTTTTCTCTACGGATTTAGTAGGAATTCTATTAAGAATATGCACAACTGTCTTTAGAACTTCACCCAACATTGAGACTAATAAAGTCGAGTAACTCATCATAGTCCTAACCATTTCTTTAAGTGTTCTGTTTCATTTTTCAGCAACCCCATTCATGTTAGGTTTGCCTGACATTGTATACTGAGATACAATACCATTATCCTTAAGAAACTATGCAAATGGTCTTGGCATCTGTCTTATCTCGGTGTGTCTACCATAGTACTTGCCACCTCTATCTGATCTGACTACCTTAATAGGTTTTAGTGATTGTTTAGCTACCTTTAATTTGAAATCCTTAAAAGCTTGAGGGACTTTAAATTTTTCATTAATGAGGTAAAGATACATATACCTAGAATTGTTATTAATAAAAGTAATAAAGTATTTTTAGCCTGTAAAACTTGGATTAAAAGGTTTACAAATATCTGTATGAATCAAATCTAATGTAGTTTGACACTTTGTAGCATATTTCTTGTATGTGTTTGTTATTTTGAACTTTATACAATCAACACAAGTTTTAAAATCAATGAAATCCAATAATCCCAAAAGTCCATCTTTCACTAATCTTTCCACCTTCCTTTGGGATATATGTCTCAATCTTCTATGTCACAAAATACTTGATGTGCCACTTATCCTATTTCTCTTATAAGTACATGCTAGAAATACCACAAATTTAAAACTAGAAGAGACATTTAATTTAAATAATCCATCAATAATAGTTGTAGCAATAAGAACATTTCCCTTTAATAAAGACATTCCAGAAGCATTAAACAACGTGCTATAATTGTCTTTAACTAACTTTATTATAGATATTAAGTTTCTTTAAAAAGATGGAATATAAAAAACAATCTCTTAAAATCAGCAGTTATTCAGACTTCAAGGTAATTTTGTAGTCTCTCACTGACTTTGCGTTCGATCACATTCGATTTTTTGAAATAACGAACTTTTCGCACTCAGTTAAAGGCCACCTTATCATGAATCCCTGTAAAGTTATTGAAATGTGCACAGTGACACCTGAGTCAATCCACCAGGTAGTATTATAGGAACAAAAGTTAAAATTGATTCATGGCTTGCAATAGATATAATATTACATGAATTCTTCTTTTCAATCTATTTTTTGTAATTCAAGCAATTCTTCTTTGATGTTCAAGTTTCTTGCAAAAATAGCACCTATCCTTATCAATGGGCTTGTTGGCCACACTAATTTTGTGCTTATTTTCAGAATTTTTCTGGACCTTCTTTCCTTTGGATGCATGGCCCCCTGATTTGTGACTAACTAAATTCATAGTATTCATCTTGTTGATCAAAGGATAAACAACCTGCCTTTCCTCCTGAACACACTTGGTCATATGTTCATTTATTGACCATTCATCGTTATGTATGTTGTAGGAGACCTTAGAGAGATCATACTCAGGCGGTAGTGTGTGCAAGATGAAGTGGACTAAAAAGGAGTCTGAAATGATAATTTTTAGGTCATTCAGTTTTCTCGTTATATCTTACATCGCCATAATATGTTTTCTTATGTTTCCTTTTTTGGTATAATGCATGGAAGTGAACCTCTGAATCAAGGCACCTACCTTAGTTTTATCAGATCTAATAAATTATTGTTCTATTGTTTCCAAATAAGTTGTCGCTAGAGTATTAGAAGTCACAGAACCTTGAATATCTCCAAGCATATGCTATAATATAAACGATAGAGACAACTTATTGGATCTTTCTTATTTTTCATATTAGACCTTTGCATCTACACTACTTTCTTCTGTAGGTTTTGCAAGAGAAAATTCCACTCGAAAGCAAAGGTCCAAATCTATTAGACCCAATTGAAACAGTAAGGATTCCTTCAATTCAAGGAAATTTGTGCCATTCAATAAAGATACTCTACTCATATTTTTATCAATACAAAAAGTTACAAAAATTACTCACATTAAAACTTTATATTTAACAATAGCATCATCATAACTCTACGTTGGTAGATGAAATAACATGCTATAAATTAAATAAACATGAAATTAACTCTGAATGTATGAATGTCTATGTAACTTAGCATTGTTGGATACTAAAATGTTCCATATTAATTATACAAACAGAATTATTCTACCTATTTAAATATGTAACGCTTTGCATTTTTAACAATAATTTAAAACCATTTAAACTACGGAAAATTAAAGCCAAACAGAATGTATCTCACTACTAAGAACCTGTGTGTGCGGCTACGAGACTCTAGACTATATGCACTGTGTTAAACCAACCGCATGTCTACACCTACAAGCCAAAACCACAAGGAAAAACACATGAGTGACAGAAGTCACCTAGTACGCACCCCAAGAAAAAAACACGGAAAACAAAACTACAATCAATTTTCTTTTAAAATTTATTTCGCAAATCCTTTTCTCAAAACCTCTGAAACCAGGCCTACAACGGTCAAAACCACAACCAGGGTTCTACTAGGCCAAAGTCACAAACAAAGGCCGTTAATGGCCAAAACCAAACACAGTGAGTCGGGAAGCCCGACGCCAGGTAACCTAACTTTGGCCACATGCAGTCTACTGAGGAGCCACCATGGCGTTCTGCATTGCCACGGTGACGACCACCCTGTGTAGGAGCGTTCACCGTCCCGTGATTCTCCCTTTCTAGATAACCCTCAAAAGCCAACCCCTCGATGGGAAGGTTGTCCTGTCTCTAAGGACGTTACTGTCTACGAAGCACGTGTCCTACCCGTACTGGCCACATAGGGTACGCCTCCTGACGACATCCTCTACACACGGTGCTCAAGAGGGAGTGTTATACCTTCACACCCGACAACACCCGAGCCTCAATGCTTACAGTGACAATAAGAGTATCGTACCTCCCCATCACGGGAGTCGCACCCGACCTTCCGAGAATGTCATCACATTCCCAGGTCCTGAAGACACAATCCCACACTGTCTTGGCCCGCACACAGAAAATTAAGAAAATATTTCCCAAAACAGGCCAACTATTTCCTTAAAAATTCACTTTCCAAAACTATTGTCATATCTTTGAAAATTCTTTCAAAACCTCGGTAAAGCGGCGCATCAGGTGTCTCTAGGGACCACCACTGATGGCCCACAATCCCACTCAAAGGGGCAAAACAAGTCAATCTGGAAAACCCTTGGAAATCACATTTTATAAATATATTTAGACCCTAATTCGGCATATCGAAAACAGGTTCGGTATGTCGAAAATCCCTGGTTCGGTAGGCCGATTTAGATCGGTCGACCGAATCAGGTCAACGGTCAACACTTAAGCCAAATTCGACATCATGAAAATGGTTAAGTCGACTGAAATATCTTGATTCGGACGACCGTCCAAAATTAGACGACCGTCCAAAATCAAACGATCGAATTTCGACCGGATGACCTAATCTGACAGAGAAATGGCATACCGAAATAGTTCAGTATGTCGAATTCTGCGAAACACAGAAAACGACCTAAACCCTATCATTCAAAATCCCCCCAAATCGGACCATTGATCGGACCTCCTAAACAAACACCAAAAATCTTACATAAAACATAGGATGTAGACCCTCGAGTCTACATCAAAACTCAACAAACAAAACTGAAATACATAAACCATGCATCAAGATACAAAATCGCAAAGGCATAAGGGTCAGAATGACCCAAAACACACCAACCACCATAAATATACATAAATGCCACAATAAATTCCCAAAAATTCTAAAACATTAAATTTTGTCTAGATTACATGCATCCTAGGCATTTCTACCATTTTACAAGATTTCTACACATTAAATTGGGGATATGTACTTGAGAATGCGCTCCAACGATTCTCTGACCAACTCTAACGACCACAACACAACCACGGCCACGGGAGCACACCGCTCAAGCTCCACGCACCACCATGAGCCATCGCACATCGATGCCGGCCCTCGAGCACACCAAGCAGAGAGGAGGTTGCGGGGAGGAGAGAAATAGGGGAGGGAGAGTGAGAGAGAGAAAGAAAGAGACGGGAAAGGAGGTGGGGTGAGATGGAGGGAGAGGGGGAGGGGAAAATGAGGGGAGGAAAGGAAAGGGAGGTGGTGTGCTCGGAACGGAGAGAATGTGTGGGGAAGAGAAGGAGGCTTGGGTCATGCATGGCGGAGGCCTCCGGCTTAAAAAGCCATGCAGGAGTAGGTGGTCACGAGCATGCCAACCTTCCCCATAATTGCCAGCCTCGCCAACCACCACACGAACCCAACCACCCACCACAACCATGAGGCCAACTACCAGCCTCAACCACTGGCCCACAACGCGGACCCGACATGGACCCACACTCGGGCCCCATATGCACAACACCATAATGCACAATGCCAACAATGCACAGGGACTCGCAAATAGAAGCCGGTCCACGAGGCTGAAGTCCAAAAGCACAAATCCACACAACATGCCTCGGAACAGTAACACCCGTCTAAATAAAATTCATAAAATGTAAATAATTACAAAATGAATTTTACGAGTGTTACATCCTAACCACCTTAAAAGAAGATTTCACCCTCGAAATCACTAGGTGAAAAGATACGGGTACTGCGCTAGGATGGCTTCTTCACGTTCCCACGTGGCCTCCACAGCTCCGTGATGCCGCCACCACACCAAGACTAACGAAATCACCTTATTCCGCAGCACCTGCTCCTTACGGTCAACAATCTTGACGACATCCTCCACAAAGGACAGATCTTCCTAGGGCCCTTTTAGCTGAACTAGGATCACATGAAATGCGTCAGCCAGACACTTCCTCAGTATGGAGACATGGAATACGTCGTGCACGAACGACATCTCTGGTGGTAGATTCAACCGATAAGCAATCTCACCGATCCTCTGAGTGATCTGGTACGAGCCAATATAGCAAGGACTCAGCTTGCCACGCTTCCTGAACCGCACGACACCCTTGGTCAGCGACACCTTCAGAAACACATAGTCACCCACCAGAAACTCTAGCGGTCTCCGCCTCCTGTCGGTATAGCTCTTCTGCTGACTCTGTGTAGCCAACAGCCTATTACGGATCAAATTCACCTTGTCCGCATACAGTTGCACAAGCTCAGGACCAATTAACTAACGCTCGCCTACCTTGCTCCAGCAAACCAACGATCTACATTGCCTACCATACAAAGCTTCGTACGACGCCATCCCGATGCTCGAGTGATAACTATTGCTGTAGGTGAACTTAATCAACGGCAGATGATCCTCCCAACTCTTTTGAAAGTCTAAGGCACATGCTTTGAGCATATCTTCTAGCGTCTGGATAGTCCTCTATATCTGACCATTCGACTGAGGATGAAATGTTGTACTATAGTTGAGTACAGTGCCATAGGCTTCCTACAGAGTTCTCTAGAACCTTGTGTCTCTGTTTGACATGATGGACACCGGAACACCATGCAACCTAAGCACCTTAGAGACATACAATTCCGCTAGGTGGTGCATCGGAAGCTTCACTCGAATGGCCAAGAAGTGAGCAGACTTGATTAGCCGATCCATGATCACCCACATGGTGTCGTTCTTCCTCTAAGTCCGCGGCAAATCAATCACGAAGTCCATCGAGATGTGCTCCCACTTCCATACAGGAATATCCAACGGCTGCAAGGTCCGTTCAGGTCTCTGGTGCTCTGCCTTGACCAACTGGCAGGTAGTACACCTCGCCACATGGTCAACAACATCCCTCTTCATGCCAGGCCATCAAAAGTTTTGCTTCAGGTTTCGGTACATCTTCGTACTACCAGGGTGAATAGTGTACCTATACCGATGCGCTTCATCCAGCAGCCTCTGCCTGGCCTCCTCATTCTGGGACACATACAGACGCATATCATACCTCTGCTCTTCATATGCCCCAACAGAGAAATGAGGCTCTCCATCAGCCTCCAGCTTCTCAAACACAACCTGAACAAATGGATCCAACTGTTGACAGGCGACAATAAACTCTAACAGCTTGGGGAGGACAAATAGATTGGCCACCCAGACACCAACCGTTTCCTGAGCTTGCCCTTCGACCTACAGCTCACCAGATCCTCCAACATGGTCAACTCCTTGACCATCAGGCTCGCCATCACATGCGGACGCCGACTCAGGGCATCAGTGACCACGTTGGCCTTGCTGGGATGGTAGGACATGCTGAAATCATAATCCTTTAGATACTCCATCCAACAGCGCTGCCTCAGGTTGTGGTCTCTCAGCATGAAGATATACTTCAAGCTCTAATGATTAGTGAAGACCTCAAATTGCTCCCCATAGAGATAGTGTCGCCAGATCTTGAGAGCGAACACTACGGCAGCCATCTCTAAATTGTGGGTCGGGTAGTTCTTCTCATGATCCTTCAACTGACGCGAAGCATAAGCGATGACATTGCCATGCTGCATCAGAACACACCTTAACCCAACGCCACTAGCATCACTATACACAGTGAAGCCACCACTTCCAGAAGGCAGAGTCAACATAGCGGCAGAAACCAGACGAGACTTCAGCTCTTGGAAATTCGCCTCACAATTTTGATTCCAGCAAAAAAGAACTCCCTTCCGGGTCAACTCTGTCAAAGGCGCGGCTATGGAGGAGAAATATCTGTTAAACCTCCTATAATAGCTCGCAAGACCCAAGAAACTCCTAATCTCCGACAAGTCCTGGGTCGCTCTCAACTGCTCACTGCTTCGACCATGGTAGGATCCACTCTAATGCCCTCTCTAGAGATTAAATGGCGAAGAAACATGACTTTGCTCTGTTGGAACTCACACTTGGAGAATTTAGCGTACAACTGATGACGCCTCAGAGTATCCAAAACCGCCCTCCGGTGTAAGGCATGAGTCTCTAGATCCAGGGAGTAGACTAGCATGTCATCAACAAAAACTACAATGAACTTGTCCAAAAAAGGACTGAAAATCCAATTTATCAGATCCATAAACGCAGCCGGTGCATTGGTCAAGCTGAAAGACATGACCGTGAACTCGTAATGCCCGTACCGCGTCCGGAAAGTAGTCTTCTGAATGTTTGGGTCTCGTATCATCAATTGGTGATACCCTGACCTTAGATCAATCTTCGAGAACATCGATGCAGACTACAACTGGTCAAACAGGTCATCAATGTGGGCAAGGGATACTTGTTCTTCACCGTAATCTGATTCAGCATCCGATAATCTATACACAGTCGGAGCGAACCATCCTTCTTGCGGACGAACAAGACAGGTGCTCCCTACGGAGACACATTTGGCCTAATAAATCCCTTGTCCAGTAACTCTTGGAACTGAGTCTTGAGCTCTCGCAACTGAGTCTCGAGCTCTTGCAACTCTGCTGGTGCCATGCGATAGGGAGGCTTCGACACAACACCCGAATCGAGGATCAGATCAATCGAGAACTCTACTTCCCTGTGAGGTGGCATACCAGGCAAATTGTCATGGAAAATGTTGAGATATTCACACACCATAGAGATGTTGTGAACACCCAACTCAGGAGAAGTGGAGGTAACTATACTAGCTAGATATCCCACACAACCCCTGGCTACACGTAGTCCACCGAGGAGCGACCACGGCGTTCTGCACTGCCACGGTGACAGCCACCCTGTGCAGTAGCGCTCACCGTCTGGCGATTCTCCCTCTCTGGAGAACCCTCAAAAGCCAACTCCCCCTTGGGAAGACTGTCCTGTCTCTCAGGACGCTACCAGCTATGGGACACGTGTCCCACCCTTATTGGCCACCACAGGGTACGCTTCCTCACTACGTCCTTGACACACGGTGCTCATGAGGGAGTGTCATACCTCCACACCCGAGCCTCAGTGCTTACAGCGACAACAGGACTATCATACCTCCCCATCATGCCACAAGACACCTCAACCTGTGAAGCACAACTCTAGCCTTGAGATGACAGTCAAGGAGTCTCATACCTCCAGAACTCGATGCCCCTCAACCTCAGGTATCTCGACCCCCGACCTAAACCACGGAGTTATGTCGACCATCCTAGAATGTCGTCACATTCCTTAGTCCCGACGACACGGTTCCACACTGTCTCGGCCCGCTTACAAAAAACCAGGTAAACATTTCCCAAAACATGTCAACTATTTCCTTGAAAATCTACTTTCCAAAATCATTGTCATATCTTTGAAAATTCTTTCAAAACCACGGCAAAGCGGCGCATCAGGTGTCCCTAGGGACCACCACCGATGGCCTACAATCCCACTCAACGGGGCAAAACAAGTCAATCTGGAAAACCCTTGGAAATCACATTTTATAAATATATTTAGACCTTGATTCGATACCGAAAACAGGTTCGGTATGCCGAAAATCCCTGGTTCGGTAGGCCGATCTAGATCAGTGGACCGAATCAGGTCAGCGGTCAACACTCAGGCCAATTTCGGTATACTGAAAATGGTTTGATCGATCGAAATCTCTTGATTGGGGCGACCGTCTAAAATTGAACGATCGAATTCCGACTAGAGGACCTAATCTGACAGAGAGACGACATACCAAAATAGTTCGGTATGTCGAATTCTGTGAAACACAGAAAATAGCCCAAACCCTACCGTCTGAAATAGCCCCAACTGGCACCTTCGATCGGACCCCCTAAACAAAACTAAAAAACTTGCATAAAACATAAAATGTAGACCCTCAAGTCTACACCAAAACCCAACAAACAAAACTGAAATCCATTCACCATGCATCAAGATACAAAATAGCAAAGGCATAAGGGTCAGAATGACCCAAAACACACCAACCACCATAAATATCCATAAATGCCACAATAAATTCCCAAAAGTTCTAAAACATTAAATTTTGCCTAGATTACATACATCCTAGGCATTTCTACCATTTTACAAGATTTCTATACATTAAATTGGGGATATGTACCTGAGAATGCGATCCAACGATTCTCTGACCAACTCCAATGACCACAACACAACCACGAGGCCAACCTTCCCCCCAACTGCCAGCCTCGCCAACCACCACACAAACCCAACCACCCACCACAACCACGAGGCCAACTTCCAGCCTTAACCAACGACCCACAACGCACAGTTCCACAATGTAGAGTGCCAACTATGCGTAGGGACTCGCAAATAGAAATCGGCCCAAGTCGAAAAGCACAAATCCACACAACAGGCCTCAGAACTGTGACACCCGTCTAAGAATAAAAGTCTTAAAATGTAAATAATTACAAAATGAATTTTACAGGTGTTTCAAAATATAAGCGTAACAATTTCATGTTAGTGAAAACTTATCAATTTCATTTATCTAAATACAAGTTTGAACACCATCCTTATTAGATTTTAATTTAGACTTTATGTAATTAATACAATCAATTTTTCTTACTTGGTGTCACGTAGGTGAGATTCTAAGTCGTCCAAATTAAAAATAAAAATTACTTGGCATTTGTGAAAGCTTATAGTTGATAAAATATATGTAAAACCTTTTTAAGCATGCTAAAATAACTTTATAACATGTTAAAATAACTGAAGCATGTTCCTTAATAACATGGATATAAAACTGTCACACATGGGTCTAATTTGTCCTTAGATGTAATATACAAAAATAATTATTTATTTATCCAAAATATATAAAAGCCACATGGATAAAATATTCAGATAATTAAGTCCAAAATTTCAGTCTAAATCACCCTTAAACATTCTTTCTAACAACATTTAGTCATTAAAGCTTGAAACATGGACTGAAATGCAATTAAAATAAACTACAGTAGTTTATTCTAACATAAACTATATTTTGATCAAGCAAAAATACATTCTAGAACAAATATTTAAACTGTAGGGACCAAACATTAATTTTAGAAACTTATAGAGTTTTTCATAATAATAGATAACTTGAGTATTATAATCAGAAAATTCAAGACTTAAAAGAAATAATAGGTTTCTATGGGGTTTTCGTTAAATTAGAGGACTTAATAGAGTTTTCTAGTTAAAATAAATATCTTGATGTAAGAAAACATAACTACAGGGACTAATATACAATTTTCACAAAATCAAATACATGAGTAGATTGGATAAACAGGTCTGCCTCAGATCCATTTACCACAAAATAAAAAAAATTAAATCCTAATCAAGCATCAAGATCAGGAAGGAAAAGGATGGCGGTAGCCTTCGACAATCACCCAGTCTTCGCATAGGGGGCCTTCCATGCGCTCGACTGTCGATTGGGTGCCCAGGAGGCTCCCTGAGTTGGCTGTCGTGGCCGTTTTGCATGATAAGCCCGATCGAGCCATCGACAGTCGTAAAAAAAAACTGAAAAAGTCGTTTCGACAACCAACAACACCTTAAATGGTCGGAAAAGGCTGATTCCGCCTCATGTGTGGCTTGAAAATCCGTCCCGGTTGCGAGAACATACAAGAATAGTCGGAATACAACCTCAACATATCCCAAAAGGTTAGATATTATATTTTATACATTTTCCTCATGATTTCATTGTTGTACGAAAAATCGGATGCACACAAAACAAAATCCTATGATGAATCCTCTCTGAAGCTCAAAAACAATGACAAAAAAATGACTCTCGTACCACTTGATAGACTAAATAGGGTTTATCTGATATCATTATGTCGTTGATCTTCTTTTGATGTGTATTCCGAGAGCAATCACCTCTGCTCTTATGAAGGAAGTTTTCTCAAGACAAGAGAACTAGAAGAGTTGATTTGTGATTGTGTGTTGAAATCCTAGAAGGATGTTCCTTATATAGCACACTACATAGCTGTGTTATGATATTTCTCATATACTACTTAATTTAATGTGTTTTACAATTAGACTAATCCACTAATTAAATTGGTTACTTCATATATTACTTAATTTAATGTCTTACAATTAGATTAGTCTACTATTTAAGTTAGTTAAGTCACATAAATTCAATATTTCGACTTAAGTTCAACAGTGAAACAAAAATCAGGACATCTAGTAATCATACTAGTACCTTGTTGCATGTGACAATTGATTTATATACATAAAATATTACACTAGTTCATACACCCAACAGAAAGTATGTGTGTTTCTCATTTAGTATCCCCCAATGGTTGAAATGGACTTTGTAGAATTTGGTGTTTGCACTTTTTCACCTTTTTTTTTTGTTAATAGTTGATTTGGTTAAACTTGAAATTCAAATGGTGCCTGTCTTTTCCAAAGCCCATGGATTTAATCTTGTATACCCACCTGTCAAGATTTTCGTGAAACTACTTGTCTAGATATCTAAACTGCACAAACCTTAGGTCAAAACAGGCGGCATACCTACGACAAGTGACATTGTTCAAGTTTTTGGGCAGTATCATAGAAAGAGATGCTTGTTGGTAACAAACATTTGTGACTCACCTCTCTGTTGTCCTCGGGTAACCGAGCTAGTTCCTGAAGTTTGATTTCCTTAGAATCCTAAACTTTTGATTTTTCTTAGAATCTTTATTACATTTTTTTATGGACAATATCTACTCTACTGAATCATCTTCAAGCCTGACATAATGATTTGCAATCAGTTCACACTCAACGTGCATGCAGCCCTATCTTCGCTAGTCTTGCTATCCTTCACTTTTGAAACGTGATGATCACATTCATGAGCACAAATCATGTATTATCTTTGTACGTGTTGGATTTGCGGTAGCCATGGCATCGGTTGTAAAGTAAACCACATCATTTGTTTGTGGCTTCATTGAGATCTATAAATCATAGTGTTGATGGATCGATCACCGGCCATCCTTCTTTAGCTTATGCCATCATGTTCAAGTAACTTATTATATTAGATGATAGGGCTACGTCAAGTCCTTGACCTAGGATTTGGAAAATTTCTTTACTAGTCTACTTTTCCACAGTGTTTGGGTCCTTTGTCCTTTCACAAATTTTACAAGGTAATCTCCATTAAAACATGATTTGGAGTCATTTTCAAAAAAAAAAAAAAAAAAAAAAGGGAAAAAAAAGCACATGATTGTGAGTGTACTGATACGTAGCTAAAACAATCTTGCACGTATTAAAATCCTGTAATCGATTTACATCCACTCATACCCTCCAGCTCCAGGTAGTTGAGAGAGAGTATGCCACTTTCTCGACCAAATCTCTTTTATTGGTTTTATTCTACTCTATAAACCCACAAATAAGAATCACAATCAAGACTTGACTGCAACGAGTAATAAACTTATTTTCTGTCCTTTACTACCCCTCCCCCCTCAAAAAAAAGAGAAGAAGATCAAATCCGTGGCATGCTATACATACAGTTGAAGCACTAAACAGAAAGTTGATTCACAACCCAGTTGTTAGCATGCATCCTAGAGTTTTATCAATGTCTCCCACCCTAAATCCGGGGTCCACAGGCATCTCCATCTAATTAAACACCATGAACACATGGACGATAGACCACCTGAATTCGAACACGACAAGACACTGTACCCCCTATTTCTATTGATGTTAATTCGGCGTTCCCATCACACCCAACTCTCCTGTTTGCGTGCATGTCTACAGTGGGAGGGAAGGAAAACGTGCTGTGCTCAATAATATATATATAACAAGGCGGTTTTACGTTGTGTTCTTTTTGTTTGCCTCTGGTTATTTGATAAAACAACTCGCCTATTACGACCGTTTCTGCTCTCTTTGCCCTTCACATCCAATGACAAGACAACAGTAGCCTTCTGCACACGCGCAACGGAGTCGTTACATGTCGTTAGGGTTTTGTGTTCCACAGAACTTTAATTAATTTCTTCCCACACACTTTCTCTATTTCTCCTCCTTTCTTTCTTTCTTTCTTTCTTCCTTTCTTCCTTTCTTCCTTTCTCTCTCCACCGCCCACACCACACACATGTGTGTGTACGTGAGGCCGAGACAGGCGTCTGCAAACCCAGAGCTGGAAAAAGTAACCAAAGTTTTTTTCTTTTCCTTTTACGTTACAATGGTTAGGGCCGAGCAGCAAGCATGCAGAGAGTTACGTCAGGGGATGCCATTGGAGAACCTAAATCTTTTTATCTTAATTGAACACATGTGCTTTTGCTTAAAGAAGATAAGCCCAGTAACAAGTAAAGGCAGGGCGATTGGAGATTTTGTTTGCGTCTGTTTGCATATTCTAATGATGGGAGGATGAAATGAAAGGGGTAAGGTCAGGTTGAGCCTGACCCCCCTCTAACCTCTGCTGACTCTATACTGCAAACTGACAGGATGCTTTTAATGGGTTTTGTTGTGATGGCAGTTCTCTGGCTTCTGATCCCACAGATCCAGTCAAACAAGCAACCATGATGCCTCTTCATTGAATTTCACACAGGAAGGGAGAAGGGAGATGGGAGATGGGAGAAGGGAGGTGGGAGAACTGAGAAGGGAGCAGGGAGCAGGGAGAGGGAGAGAGAGTGTGAGAGGGACGAGAAGATAGCTAAGAATAACACCGAACACTCGTCAGCTTGTATATTTATTTCATTGTTGCCCTGGGTCGAGTTCATCTCTCTTCTTTTCCAACACCCATTGACAGTGACCATTCATCGCCATGATTGAAGGGGTGGAGGGTTGGAGCAGAAGGTGGCAGTCGGCTCTAACAAGGCCTTGGTTTTATTTCACGGTTTTTCCCTTGTTCTGTTTTTGCTCATTGGGTCGTTCGTCCTTCCACTGCCAAGTTTTGCGTAACATGGGATGATTCACGGTGACCTCTCTAGGATTCTGTGCGACGTCAGCGGAGCTCCTGTTGCTCATGGGTTGTTACCAGAAAAGGTGTCTCTTTCGTCTGGAGTTGGGAACGAGTACGTATGATACTGTTAGCTACATCCTACTGTAGATATGAGTGGCTCTTGGGGAATGCCATGCTTTCATGAAGATCATGAGTTCATGACAATGTTTGTTTTCTCTAAAAGTGATCATATAGTAATTTTTACCATGGGCGGTCCTGTACGTTGTCATTGGGGAAAGAAGTGGGAAAAAACTCCGCTAATGGTTAGTCAATCGTCTGTTAGCTTTGTAACAGACCGTTTAACAAGGTGGTAGATAAAATTTACAGTTTTCCGTATAATTTTTAATGTATTGTTTGAGGCTGTCGGCTTTACTTACCTTTATTACGTGAACTTGGCCCCTTCTGGGGTCTAGGAAAGTTCTAGGTTGCATTCTTGATCTCGTATAATCCTAACACTAAAATAAGAAGGGCAATGTACTTCAATTATTAAGAAAATCCCTGGGTAAGGAGAGCTAGTCACTAGTCAAACCTCTCCAACAAAGAGTTTTAGATATAAGCCCAACAGAATTGATAAGACTCTATATTAAAATTGAGTTCATTAACACCAGCCCGTGGGATTTTCCATATGCAAAAATTGTTCGCGATCTTTTGGCAAAGTATCATTGACAAGACCACCATTAGTAAGTGCCTTAGGTACCAGAATATGAGTTACTTCAGAGACATGCAGATAAAATTGTAGAAGCACAGAGAACTATAAAGCTTCTTCATTCTTGCACTTATTTAGTCCAAGTAAACTAAATTCTAAATAGTTGTATGCCTCCTAATCAAGAAATTTTAAACTGGGATTACCAACATTGGTTTGGGAACAGAAGATTGAAAGGTTATTGCAGCAATAGACACATTCACTGCTGCTGGACCAAAAATATATCCCATCTTCTTCCCCTAAGTCTCTTTTCCTTCAGTCCTCCCCTTCTCCTTTTCTGGTTTCGCCTGTGCACCACCACTGTTGAATCTGAAACTTTTCCCCTGTTACCATAAAAGCAAACCAGAACTTGAACTTAGCTGGAACCCATCTTTTTTCTTTATCTTCCACAACCAGAGGCCCAACCACAACTATGTAGTTCCAACTCCTAGGAAATCAATGAAAGGCAAGTTGAAAATCTTCTCCCCATCGTGACCCGTTTCCCCACAACCATAGCTTTTCATGTTGTTGGGAGCCGATTCTGTTGCAGAGGCTTCAGAATTGGAATCCGAGTAGCCAGAAAGATCAGCACCCACCACCGTGGCTCCATGATGGAAACCAGTCTTCTTCTCAACACATCCATTTCCGAAAGCTCCCAACTTTTCTTCGGGGCCTACAACAAAAGAGATCAAGAGAAGAGTAATTAGAGAAAGTGGAACGGAACTCAGACACCTATCATTAGGAGGATGGGGAAAAAAAGAAGAGAATATACAACAGTGCTGAAAGAAAGAAGAAAGAAATACTAGTGCCTAAGAACCCGAAGACGAATAAAATTCAAATATAAGAATAAAGCTGCTCTTGTCCATTCAGATTGGACTTCACATAACAGAAAAAACAAACCAAAAAACAATTGCACAATATATATTTTTTAAAAGATCTAATATTAAACGATTTTGTAAGAAATAATATACCCGCAAGAAAGTGAAAAGGCCTCGGATTTTGGGGAGGGCTGAATCTGGAGAAGAGAGAGGATGGGCTGAGAGAGAGATCTGTGCATGTGGATGCCGCAGGTTCATCCCTGATACTAGTAATAGTGGACTCACCACTGCATGCATTGTTGCTAGTGTTCATCTCCATCCTCATGTGGAGTGTCGGATGATTACGAAGAGGAGGAGATGAATAAGAGATTGGAAAAGGTGCGGGCTTCCTCCTCCTGTAAGCATTGGACTGCTCCCTGTGCTTCCTGGCCATGATCACATGCCAATGGTTCTTCACAGCATTATCTGTTCTGCCAGGGAATAGCCTTGCTATCAGTGCCCATTTGTTCCCATAGAGCCTATGAGCAGCCAATAGTCTCTCCTCCTCTTCCTCACTGAAGGCCCTCCTGTTGATCCTTGGATCCAACTGATTGAACCACCTCAACCTACAACTCTTCCCTGTTCATCAAACCACACAGGGAGAGGGAAAAAAAGGAGGTTGAGTACCATTTTCCATGCATGAAAAGAGAGAAGCAAAATGACCAATGCTAACATAACAATGTTATTCATGGACATGAAGTGCGAAAAGGAGCATTCCTGATTGGGTTTTTCCTAGTAGTACCTGATCTCCCTTCCAGCTTCTCAGCAATGAGATTCCAGTTCTGGGGTCCGTGGTGGGCAACAAGCTCCCTGAGCTTGGCATCTTCTGATGGTCTCCAGTGGCCCCTGGCGCAGAGCTTGGACTGTCCATTCTCCTGATCCTTCCCTCCACCGAAGCTCTGGTCTTCCAATGCTCCAGTACTAAACGAAGGTGGCGGTGGGGGTGGGAGTGGAGGAGGAGTAAGGAAACCCATCTCAGCACTTGGTCTCATCTGCTTAAGCTCCATTCTTGTTTCACCAAAAACGTGGGCAGAAAAGGAGGTTAAAAAGAGACAAACTGGGAAAAACCCAAATGGGTACTCGCCGTAGTTGGTCGTCCTACTCTGATCAATGAAAAAGAGCGGAAGCGTTTCAGAACCACGTTAAACGTCCCGCCTTGTTCCCATCTTTCTTCCCTTTTTCTTCTTATTGGACGAAGAAAACGATTCAGAGTGGAGAACAGAGACAAACGCCAAAATCCCAAGCGTGTCCTTTCTGAAACTAATGGGAGAAGAGAGCAGAAAGGAAAGGTTTTTGATCAGAAGGAAAAGATTTTGGATCTTTTTGTGGGTTCCATCCAAAACCCAATATAAAGCAGCTCAATCCCAAACGGATCCTGGAAAAAAGGACTGATCTTTGAACAAAAACCAAGATAAAGAAAACCAACAAGAGAGCATACAAAAAAAAAAACAACAACAAAAAACACAGGGAAAAAAAACAACAAGAAGGAGAAGAAGATTTTGAATGGAGAACAAAGGTGCCGACCAGCAAACCAGAAGCAACCAAAGAAGGAAAAAAGCCCACACTCTCTCTCTGCCTTAAGGTTTGTTCTCCTTGTGTTTCTCTCTCTAATCTCTAACTTTGGGAGAATGGACAATGGTCGCTGTGGGTGGAACAGTGGTAGAGAGGTATTGGTATTGGGTTCTGCAGCATGCACAGGTTCAAAGAGAAACCACTCGTGTGGGTGTGGGGAAGACTCGTCTTTATATCAGAGCTGTTGTTGCTGCTGCTGCCTGTCTTGCTGTTACTGCTCATGCTTCTCCTGCTGCTTCTCTCGACCTTGACAAAAATAAGAAAAAATAAGAGTGAACCATATGAACCTTTGTTTGTCCATTTGTGCCATCCACCTCACATCACCGCTTCCTTTTCCTTTTCTCCTATCTTAAATACTACAAAAACCATATAAACCTTGTAGACGGGAAATACTTTAGTATTCCATCACAAGGGCGGTAGAAATACACCTGTACCTGGTCCTTGCTGATATTATTTTTGAACTGTCCGGATTGTTCTTCCCTTTTTTATTTTAAAAATCAATGTTTGATTATTTTTACATTCAGGACCCGAGTCCTTGCGGATGCAGAGACGCAGGCTAGTAGGATGCATGGAAATTAGAGTAGATGACCACTTTGACTCATCGGACACACCCTTCTGGCTGAAGTAGATTGTTGGTAGGAACAGGTAGTATTCATTTCTGCGCCATCTGCTTCAATTGCTATCAGATATGGAATGGTTAGGTTTCTCGGAGGACTTCTTGTATCCTTCCAAAGCTATAAAAAAAAAAGGGAACTTGTTGTACATGGTAGTCTGTCCCCAAAGTACAATTATTAGTTGTTAATATACTGCCAGTGTTAAGAGGTTTAGTTCAGGTTTACTACTGTGTACATCTTTCTCATGTTTCCCTAGAAATAATCTTTTGTTGTTTATAGAATTACTTTTGCTTTGAACTAAAGTAGGCTTCAGTGCCAGCATGCACAGATGCAGGAACAGCACCTTTTCAAATTAGAAGAAGAAATTTAAGATCCATAGGGAACCGAACTAATAAAGTCAAAATCTTACAGGAAACACATTCCTTCCGTTTAAATTGATGGGCGGTTTTGAGAGATCAGCCATATATTTCTCAACTAACATCCAACCCGATCTAGACAACCATTGTAGCCAACGACAACCAGCTTGCCGTAATTCTCATTTTCTTTTACTCCATGTGGTGACCCACTTCTCACACTATCATAATCTCATTTCCTTCAAAGGTAACTAAAGTTTGACGAGTGAAGTCATATCAATTTGCCCTTTAGTCCATATATTCCCCTTTTTTCTGAACTAATAATCCTTTCCTCATCATGTTCCGTTTAAAAAAAAAAGAATCCTTAACAGACTTTGTTCCCACTTCTCTAAGCGGTTTTGATCACTTTAATACAGTGGTTTTGGTTAACATTAATCTAATCTAGAATGCATACCACATAAAATATTATTTTCGACAATGTATATTAGATCTCGTTTGTTACGTGGAATCTACTTATATGCTGCTTGTTTAGGAGAGAGAAAGTGTAGATGTAGAGTACAAGCAATGAGAAAGTAGAATTTCTATTTTTTTTTTCTTTTTTTTAATTTTATTCTTTTTTAATTCTATCATGTAGGGTTCACTAATTGTAATACATATTTTAATTTCAATTTCATTAAGTAGGTCCATTCATTTCATTTACGTAGGATTCGTTTAATTATAATATCATTTTGCCGAGTCTATTTATTTTATGTGTAAATATATATTTCTTTTGTTGATTCCATGTGTGTTTATTAAATTTAAAAATATTTCCTTTTTGGTTTCATAAATTTTAATTATTTTTTTCTACGTGAAAAGTTCCCCTCTCTTGCAACCATATATTTTTGTATTTTTTATTTATAAATAATATTCTACACATTAAATTACCATCTATGTATTCTTAGTTCATATCTGTTTCTATATTTCTATATTTCTATATCTATCTATCCATCTACCTACTATATACAATTTGTTTAGGATAAAATGAGAAAATATAAGTTAAAAGCAATGAGAGAGTAGAATTCTCATTTTCCTTTTTTCATCTTTTATTGACTTTATTCTATTCTTTAATTCCATTATGCAAGGTTTACTTATTCTAACAATTATTTTAATTTCAATTTCATTATGGGGACATATTTTATTTGTAATTAGACATTCCTTGGTTGATTCTAATGAATAACTATCTTTTTGGAGTCCTATTCATGTGAATTTCTTAAATTTAAATTTTTTCATTTTTGACTTCATAAAGTTTGTTATTTACTATATAATATTTGTTTAAAAGAAAGAAAGAGATGACAGGCTAAAAGTAAGAACGAAGTAGAATTCCTTTTCTCTTCTTTGCATTTTAATTTATTCTATTTTTTAATTTAACTAACTATTCTTTTCATACCATATAAAATTTTTAATATTACGTACTTACATGTTTTGTATTCTCTCTCTCTCTCTCTCTCTCTTTTAATCCTCCTGTGTAGTGCCAGTGTGCAAGGTTTTTTTTTTGTTGCCTGTTTTAACCTATTTTATACAAAAACTTGGATTACGTGCATGGCTCAAGCTAATTAAAATTCCACAAAAGAGTTGCTGCAAATATATCTTATTCAGATGAATAGAGTAATAAATTTGTGAATCAATGAGCCTTGTCATCTAACCAGGAGTGAAAAAGGAAGAAAGCGTACTCGGTTCTTCGAATTTTTTCTTATCATCCACAAGTCAAATTTGACCATATGATCGAGTAGCATGGGTCAAGATGAGTCCAGGGTAGCCACGCACAGGTTGAGGGCTTTCTTTTCTTACGTGGCATTTCCCCATTTCCATATATTTGGCAGATGGAAATTCGATCGAGCTGACATTGGAATCAATTGTTTTTTCTCCAATAAGGAAGACATAAGAAATATAAACCAAAATATACCCTTATAGATTTTAGTTGCCCAAAAAAGTTTTCAAGATTTTTTTTTTCTATTAATTTGAATTCAAAAGATGAAGGAATTTTATCTATCTTCATTAGTGTTTTGGATTAACTTGGTGGATTTTACACTAACTTACTTGTTGTCCATATTTGCCATCCAATATGTTATCCACCATTTATAGTACTCTATAAGTAGATAAACGAGCTGTAGTTTTTTGTCTGTGATTTTGAAAGATTGCATGCAAGAAATTTAGAAAGAATATACAAACCATATCGAACAGGGATTACAAAAAAAAAAA
>JAMKQA010014992.1:0-39585 GCA_024699735.1 Posidonia australis
TTATTTTTATTTTTGATATATATTATTTTTATTTCATATATACTAAATAACTTAAAATATATAATTATATGAAAATATTGTTAATTGTTTGATTAATTATGTAATGTGTATATTGCCATATCCGTTTTTATATCCGATTTTATCCGTATCTGATCCCCTTTTATCCGTTCCGTATCCGTATCCGTTTTTTAAGGATATGGATATGTAAATTTCCTATCCGTATTCGTATCCGTATCCGCAATTCGAAAATGGATACGGATATGGTAACACCCATATCCGTACCGTATCCGATCTGTTTGCACCTCTAGTGCCAACCATACACAGGGACACGCAATCAGAAGCCGGCCTACGAGGTCCAAGTCCGAAATCACCAAACCATACAAATGGACCTCAGAACAGTAACACCCATCCAGGAATAAATTCATTATAATGTAAATAATTACAAAATGAATTTATGGGTGTTACATCCTAACCACCTTAAAAGAAGATTTCGTCTCCGAAATCACTAGTAGGCGAAAAGATACAGGTACTAGGCTAGGATGGCTTCCTCACATTCCCACGTGGCCTCCTCGGCTCCATGATGCCGCCACTACACCAAGATTAGCGGAATCACCTTGTTCCGCAGCACCTGCTCCTTGCGGTCAATAATCTGAACGGCATCCTCTATAAAGGACAGATCATCTTGTAGCCCTTCTGGTTGGACTAGGATCACATGAGATGCGTTAGCCAGGCACTTCCTCAGCATGGAGACATGGAACATGTCATGCACAAACGACATCTCTAGTGGTAGATCCAACCGAATAACCGATAAGCAACCTCACCGATCCTCTTGGTGATCTGGTACGGGCTAATATAACGAGGACTCAACTTCCCATGCTTCCCGAACCTCATGACACTCATGATCAACGACACCTTCAGAAACACATAATCTCCCACCAAAAATTCCAGCGGTCTTTGCCTCCTGTCAGCATAGCTCTTCTGTCGACTTTGCACAGCCAACAGCCTACTACGGATCAAATCCACCTTGTCCATATACAACTACACATGCTCAGGACCAAGCAACTGATACTTGCCCACCTCGCTCCAGCAAACCGGTGATCTGCATGGCCTACCATACAAAGCTTCGTACGGCGCCATCCCGGTGCTCGAGTGATAACTATTCTTGTAGGCATACTCAATTAATGGCAGATGGTTCTCCCAACTCCCTTGAAAGTCTAAGGCACATGCTCTAAGCATATCCTCTAGCGTCTAGATAGTCCTCTCTATCTAACCATCTGATTGAGGATGAAATCCTGTGCTATAGTTGAGCACGGTGCCAAAGGCCTCCTACAGAGTTCTTCAGAACCTTGAGGTGAACTTCATATCTCTGTCCGACACGATGGACACCGAAACACCATGCAGCTTTCACCACCTTGGACACTTATAACTCCGTTAAGCGGTGCATCGGGAGCTTCACCCAAATGGCCAAGAAGTGAGCAAACTTGGTTAGTCGATCCACGATCACCCACACTGTGTCATTCTTCCTCTGAGTACGTGGCAAACTAGTCACAAAGTCCATCGAGATATACTCCCACTTCCACACAGGAATATCCAATGGCCGCAAGGTCCCTCCAGGTCTCTAGTGCTCTGCCTTGACCAGCTAGCAGATTGTACACCTCGCCACATGGTCAACAACATCCCTCTTCATGCCAGGCCACCAAAAGTTCCACTTTAGATCTCGATACATCTTCGTACTCCTAGGATGAATGGTGTACCTAGACCGATGCGCTTCATTGAGTAATCTCTGCCTGGCCTCCTTATGTTGGGGCACATACAGACACATATCATATCTCAACTCTCCATATGCCCCAACAGAGAAATGAGGCTCTCCACTAGCCTCCAGCTTCTCAAACATAGCTTGAATAAATGGATCCAGTTGTTGATAGGTGACAATAAGCTCTACCAGCTTGGGGCGAATAGATAGGTTGGCCACCCAGGCACCAACCATCCCTCGAGCTTGCCTCTTCGGCCTGCAGCTCACCAGATCCTCCAGCATGGTCCACTCCTTGACCATCAGGCTCGCCATCACGTGCATACACTGACTCAAGGCATTGACGACCACGTTCGCCTTGCTAGGGTGGTAGGATAGGCTGAAATCATAGTCCTTCAGATACTCCACCTAACGGCGCTATCTCAAGTTGAGGTCTCTTTGCGCAAAGATATACTTCAAGCTCTAATGATCCATGAAGACCGCAAGCTACTCCCCAAAGAGATAGTGTCGCCAAAGCTTGAGAGCGAACACTACGACAGCCATCTCCTAGTCATGGGTCGAGTAATTCTTCTCATGGTCCTTCAGTTGGTGCGAAGCATATGCAATGACATTGCCATACTGCATCAGAACACACCCCAACCCAACACCCCTGGCGTTACTATACACAATGAAGCCACCTCTTCTAGAAGGCAGAGTCAACACAGGGGTAGAAACCAGACGAGACTTTAGCTCTTGGAACTTGCCTCACAATTTTAGCCCCAACAAAACGGAACTCCTTTCTTAGTCAACTCTGTCAAAGGTGCGGCTATGGAGGAGAAATCCCTGATAAGCCTCCTATAATAGTCCGCTAGACCCAAGAAACTCTTAATCTTCTACATAGTCCTAGGTCGCTCCCAACTGCTCAACGCCTCGACCTTGGTTGGATCCACTTTGATGCCTTCTCTAGAAATCAAATGGCCAAGAAACATGACTTCCCTCAGCCAGAACTCACACTTGGAGAATTTGGCGTACAGCTGATGACGCCTTTGAGTATCCAAAACCGCCCTCAGATGTAAGGCATGAGTCTCAACATTAGGAGAGTAGACTAACATGTCATCAACAAGGACCACAATGAACTGGTTCAGAAAAGGACTGAAAATCCTATTTATTAGATCCATAAACGCAGCCAGTGCATTGGTCAAGCCGAAAGGCATGATCGTGAACTCGTAATGCCTGTACCGCGTCTGGAAAGTACTCTTCTGAATATTTGAGTCTTGTATCCTCAACTAGTGATACCTTGACCTCAAATCAATCTTCGAGAACACGGATGCAAACTACAACTGGTCGAACAGGTCATCAATGCGAGGCAAGGGATACTTGTTCTTCACCATGAGTTGGTTCAGCATTCGATAATCTATACACAGTTGGAGCGAACTATCCTTCTTACGGACGAACAAGACATGCGCTCCCCACGAAGACACTCGGCCTAATGAATCCCTTGTCCATCAACTCCTACAACTGAGTCTTGAGCTCTCGTAACTCTATTGGTGTCATACAATAGGGAGGCTTCGATACAACACCAGAACCAGGAATCAAATCGATAGAGAACTCTACTTCCCTGTGAGGTGGCATTCTAGGCAAATCGTCAGGGAAAACGTTGGGATATTCACACACCACAGAGATGTTGTGAACACCCAACTTAGGAGATGTGGAGGTAACTATATTGGCTAGATACCCCATGCAACCCTTGACTGAAAACTTATAAGCTTTCATAGCTGAAATGACAAGCTTAGGCTCACCTTGACACCCACCTTGCACAAAGAAAGACGCATCCTCAGCAGACTCAAAATAAATTCTCCTCCAAGCACAGTCGATCATAGAGGACTGCTGCACCAACCAATCCATGCCAAGTATCACATTGTACTCCTACATGTCCATCACGATCAGGCTGGCATCAAACTCTCTGTCGTTCAGCGTCAAGTCAACAAACCACAAACACCTCCATGCCAAGTTATGCTCCCCCAACAACGTTACCATGCTGAGATGAAAGGCCAGTCTAGCTGGTCTCTCTCCCAACTCTGTCGCGAAAGACTCAGAGACAAAGGAGAAAGAACTCCTTGTGTCAAACAACACTTTGGCCATCCGACCAGCCACAATAAAAGAACCTAATGGCCAAGCAAAACAACAATACCACATCCATACAATCAGGCAGATGTTCAGGTTACAAGGAGATTACAATAATCACAGAGGGTTACAAACCAACTAATCATCCTTACCCTCAACTACATCTCCTGAAGATCCAATGCCTAGAGCTGTAATGGTCGTTCCTTAGTTGACTGCTGTGGTGTGCTTCTTGCCTTCTTAGGCGGTTCTGGACAGGATCTCTAAACATGTCCCGCCTTCCCATAATTATAGTACACCACTAAAGCCGCAGGTTCCCGAGGATGAGGACAATATGCAGCGATGTGGTCCACCTAACCATAGTTGAAGCACTGGTTCCCACTAGGAGCACTAAACCCAATTTGACTGATGCCAATTCCGCTACTCCCAGCAAAACTCTGCTGACCTGTAGAGGAAAAACTGGACCTCTCCTTCTGCTTGTTCTCAGCACTACCAGAACTACTAGCACTTGGAGAATCGAAGAAAGAGGACTGAGAAGTAAAAGAAGACTTAGCCTTCCCTTTCGGACGACTCTCCAGATACTTCTGATGCTCAACCTCGAAGCAATAAGCCATCCCAACCATGTCCTCCATAGTCTGGCACTGGAAGCCTATCACCTTCACCCACAGCCCTGGGTTCAAGCTGTCCAGAAACCTCTGCTCCCGCTCCTCCTCAGACTCATAGGCAGGAGTAAAACGTTTCAATCGAGCGAACTCAGTCTCATACGCGAACATCGATATCGTGTCCTATTCCAGACTCCAGAAATCTCGGTGAAGTTGCTCCTTCACATGAGTGGGAAAATACATGTCATAAAAGGCCACCTTGAAATCCTTCCACTGGATGCTAACAGTGACTGAGTCAGGGAACTTCAGCTGCCTCACAGACTTCCACCACCTATTTGCCTCACCATCTAGCAGATAAGTCGCCAGCTGCACCCAATGCTCCTCTAGGTATGCCATGCTCTCCAGCATCCTCACCACCTTCTCTAACCAAGCCTCGCTCTTCTCAACACCAACCTTGACCTTAAACGACGACGAACGAAGCTTCATGAACTGGTTCAGCCATGGGTCACCCGACGGCTTACTGGCACTACTCTTACTGAACGCATGAGAGATCCCGTGTGCCAAGCTCCTCAGTTCCGCATGAACCACCTTCCATTCGCTTTTTGTCCTCTCGAGGCTCAGTCTCCTCGATAGGGGCCTTGCCCTTACGACCATGAGGAGGCATCCTGCAAGGAAAAAGACAAAACACCTGCACCACAAATAAAGCAACAACTAGAAAACCATGAAGAAAACCAGGTGCAGACTCTACCATGCATGCAAAACCAATGGAGTCTCTAGACTGGACATCCTAGGCTAGCACTATCCTAGTGAACCTGGAGCTCTGATACCAGATCTATCACGTCCCAAATTTCCCATAACAATTTAAAACAAATTAAATTAAAGGAAATTAAAAGCTAAATAGAAAATATCAACTACTAGGAATTTGTATGTGAAGCTATGAAATTCCAGACTATATGCACTATGCTAAACCCTCTGCATGTCTTCACCTACAACCTTAAAACACGAGAAAAGCATGAGTGACAAAAGTCACCCAACACACACCCCACAAAACAACGAAAACGAAAGTATATGAATTTACCTTTTAAATTCATTTCGCAATCACTTTCTCTAAAATCCCACAAAACAGGCCCACACTGACCAAAACAACAACCAAGGCTTTGTCAGCCTAAAACTATGAAGGAGGCCCTCAATGGTCAAAACCACACAATGAGTCGGGAAGACTGACGTCAGGCAACCAAACTCTGGCCACAAGCAGTCCACTGAGGAGCGATTATGGGGTCTTGACTGCCACAATGTGCCACCTTGTGCAAGAGCCACGTCGTCCCGCGATTCTCCCTACCTGGAGAATCCTCACAAAGCCAACCTTTCCTTGGGAAGGCAGTCCTGTCTCTTAGGACAATACCAGCTATGGGCATGTGTCCCACCCGCACTGGCCACCATAGGGTACGTCTTTTCATGACGTCCTCCACACGGTGCTCAAGAGAGAGTCTCATACCTCCACACCCAGCGACACTCTAGCCTCAGTGTTCACAGCGACAGTAGGAGGATCATACCTCCCTTTCATGCCACAAGACACCTCAACCCATGGATCACAACCCTAGCCTTGAGATAACAATAAGGGAGTCTCATACCTCCAATACCTGACGTCTCTCAGCCTCAAGTATCTCAGCCCCCGACCTTAACCAAGGAGATGCGCCCGACCACCCAAGAATATCGTCACATTCCCTAGTCCTGACGATATTGTGCCATAGTGTCTCAACCCACACACATAAAATAAGGAAAACAATTTTCCAAAATGGCCATCCATCTCTTTGAAGCCATTTTATAACTTTGGAAAATCTTTCAAAACCTCAGCAAAATGGCACATAAGGTGTCTCAAGGGACCACCACTGATGACCCATAATCCCATCTCAAAGGGACAATACAAACCAATCCAAAAAACCCTCAAAATCAGATTTTTATAAAAAAATCTGGGCCTTGATTCGGCATGCTAAAAAACAGGTTCGGTATGCCAAATTTTCTTGGTTCAATCGACCAGAGAGATTGGCAGACCTAATCGACCGGAAGACCAAAACTGACAGAAATATCGACATGCCGAAAGGATTTGGTATACAGAAAATTACTGGTTCGGTATGCCGTTTCCACTTTGGTATGCCAAATTCAGTGATTCCAGAAAATTGCCTAGAGTGGGACCTATGATTGGACCCTCAAAACAAGCACCAAAAAACTCACATAAAACATAAGATATAGACCCTTGAGTCTACTTCAAATCCCAACAAACAAAACCAAAATCCAGTCACTATGCATCAAGATATAAATTCACAAAGGCAGAAGGGTCATAAGGACCCAAAACGCAACAACCGCCATTAATACCCATATACAACACAATAAAATCTCATAAAATCACAATAAATTCTAGGAATGTAAACTTACCAATATTTCATGCATTCCCATCATTTTCTACCAATTCCATGCTTTCTATACATTGGTTGGAGGTGCGTAGCTCAAATGAGCTCTCCAGCAATCCAACTCCGATCTTCGGCCAACTTTGGCCACTCCACGCGTCCACGACCATTCCACGACCTCAGGGACACCTCGTCGAAGCTCCACTCGTCGCTGCACGCTGCCGCATGCCATTGTCGATTCTCAAGCACACCAACCAAGGGATAGTCAAGGGAGGAGATGGGGAGAGACAGGAGAGGAAGAGTGAGTGGGGGAGGGATGGAGTGAGTGGGGATGGGTGAGTAGAGGAAAAGGGAGAGGAGAATGAGGGGAGGAGAGGAGAGGGAGATGGCATGCTTGGGAAGGGGAATTGGCGGAGTAGGAAAAAGAAGGAGAGGAAGGGTGAGCTGGTCGTGCACCAGGCGCTCATTGGCTTATAAAGCCAAGCAATGCAGTAGCTAGACGCGTGCACATCAGCACGTCCTGCCTACCTACATCCTACACGAGCACAGCAAACCCACACTACCAACTCACTTCCACCAACCGACCCACAAACGAGAGCCCCACACGGACCCACGCCTAGGCCCACATGCACAGTGCCACAATGGACAATGCCAACCACGCACAGTGCCACACAATCAAAAGCTGGCCCATGAGGCCCAAGCTCAAAATCATCAAACCACACAAATGGGCCTCAGAACAGTAACACCCTGTAGACACCCCAATTTTGCAGGATTGTAGATAGTCTTCTCTGAAGTGCAATTGTGGTTGCTAGACTCTTAATCATTATCACCAAAGCCAACTTGACATCTTAACCTAATTCTATCCACAAAACTAGCTCAAATCTTTATTTCAACATAAAACCCTTGCGGACAATCAATACACTAAACCATATCCTAAACCCTAGTTATATCTCAAATCCATGCAAATCCACCAAGCTAATAGCCTAAAACCTAATTACGAAGCCCGCTAAAGCCCACCAAAGTCCACCAAAGCCCATTTAAGCCCACTTTATCAAACATTCTTGGATTTGTTATTGGGTTGTTAGGTTTTGTTAGTGAATTGGTTAGAGGGTTGTTGGTTTGTTATGAAGTGGTTAGGTTGCTAGGATTGTTATGGAGTTGTTAAGATTTTGTTAGTGGATGTGTAGGTGGGTTGTTAGAGAAGGTTGTTAGAGAGGTGATTTGTTAGAGTTGTTAGTGGTGTTGTTGGAGGAGTGGTTACGGGCTAAGCTCCTCCCTATATAAGGAGAGATTTGAACATGCATGGAGGGGCTCTTTTCTCAATCATTCTCTACTGGTTTCTGGGGGGTCTTTCTCTTTCACTAGGAGTTCTTTGGAAGGAAGAGGAGCTGAGGTGAAACATAGCAACATCTCTTCCTCTCTCTCTCTCTAGGGAAATCTCATTTTCACAATCCTCCTCCTCAACACCTCTTCCGTCACCCAGCCAGCCACCATTCTTCTCTCCGGCCACTCCTTCAGCCCATCTTAGCTGCAGTTAGTAGCCTCCTTCCATCTCTACATACCAGCACCATGCAGTCCTGAGGAGAGAGAGGAAGACACACCTCACACTACACCGGCTGGACTTGCTATCCTTTGATCACTATCAACATCCAGATGAAGCCTTCAGTCGTCGTCAAAGGTCAGTGATCTGGGAAGAGACGTCTGATGGAGCAAGAGCAGCTTTCCCATGTGGAGACGAGACGGAATACGAGATGGCAGGAATACGAGACGGGCAGACTCCTCCACAGGGTGGTTGTCTGTGATAGTACAGACACCATGGTTGTACCTCAATGGACTGTTTGTGACCAGTGTTGACTGCTTGGTGCCGGTAATACGACACATTGTTTGCTTGTGGTTTTGTTGAGCCCTGGTTGAAGAAATCAGGCTCTGGCCTAGAGGAAGCCATGGTGCTGTGCCTAGTGTGGCATTAAGTTTTTGGAGTAGTGGCTCCGTAGCTTTGATGTTGTTGCTTAGGTCTAGAGGAGATCGTGTTACGTAGAGCAGAGGCTTTGTAATTTGTGCTTCGTGATTGTTGTGGGTGTTTTGACGCTATAGAAAGCATTCAAACACCGTTGGTTGTCTGATCTACACAGAGAGTGTGTGGAATTAGGTTGTGTGCCTTAGTATAGCTTTTAGGTTTGATTTGGCAAGAGTAGCCATTTCAAGCATGCATAAAGATTTTAAAAGAGCATGCATGTGGTTTTGAAAAGAGAAAGGAAAAGAATGGTTTTAAAAGACATAGTTTTGAGGTTTTGTTGCCGGTCGAACAGTAATGGACTGCTTAGGTTTGGTGTTACGGTATTTAGGTGTGATGCTTGTACTTGTTTGCTTATGGCATAGTTACGCTTGCATCTTTGGTGTGATGTGCTGAGGTTTTAGGTGAGGTGTGTGCTGAGTGATCATTTTGAGTGGTCACTCACATGTGTTGAATGACCGTTTTAAGTTGTCACTCACGTGTGTTTTTGGCAAGTGCTACATAGTTGTTGGTTGTTAGTACACATAGGAGGAGTTATAATACCACACATCAGGGATTCTGATGAGTTTATAATTTAATTTATTTCAGTTGTTTATTTCTACAGAGTGTACTTAAATTTAGTTGTATAATTATTATAATTGTAATTGCAATAAAAAAGATAAAGAAAAAAATAAAAATGTAGTTAAATTCGAGTGGTAGCTACTTAGGGGTTGTTACAAAATTGAAGGAGTGGAGATGTGGATCTCTCAGAATCTCGGCACTTCAGCACTCAAAGGTATCTCTTTCATAGCCTAGATCACTCCCCTCTCAAATTTTCTCTCTTGAGGGAGCCTCCGTTCAAAAGCTCCCTTCACTCTCCTGAAAAGTTTCCCCACAAACTCTAGATCTTGAGGTTTTATATAACATTTTCCCAACGTCATATCTTATTAGTGGAAGTAGATATTATTTAGATTTAAATTTAAATTCTTAAAATTAAAACTTAGATATTTTAATGGAATATTCTAGAATACCCATCTTTTCTTTGTACGAAAAAACCAAATAAAATAATGGATTTAAGCTAGTTGCCGGTGTTAGTGGCATCGACCTATAAAATTTAAAATATTTAAAATTAAAATCCCAAACTAAGTTATTACGAATCTAGTAACTGTCTAAGACTTAGTCATTACTTTTAAAATTATCCTTGTAATGAAAATATATTTATAGGAAATTTTAAATTTAAACACAAGCTTACTAATTATGTAACTTGTATTTAAAATAAACATCTTCTATAATTTCATGGGAGAAGTTAATTAGTTTTATGGATATTTTTTTACTTAATCTAAATTCGTAACTACTTGTATATTTTAGATTTATCTTCATTTTTAAATATTATTTTGAATTCAATATAGTTATAACATTTAAATATGTGATAACCAACTTAAGATCTCATTCTTGCCCAAAATGAAAAAATTATCATTTTAAAATTAACATCATCCACTTTCTAGAATTTTCCTAAATTATTTGTTATTTTTAAATATATATATATCATGAAAATCATATTTAATTGTTAGGAAAATGGTAGAAATATTAATTATTATATGAGAAATTAGTAAAATGTTTTAGAAAAATCCTATATAACGTATTAACGTCCAAGATGACAAAATATCACATGAAAGATCTCTAAAATTCTCGTTGCCCTTATTCGTGGCGACCATACTCATCGCCAATAATTGTAGCAACAAGACATGTCATTGCTCCAACTTGCAATGAGCTAACTTTTTGGAGTTTTTTCCTTGTCGTTTATATTAATCCAAAGATATGTGTTAAAAGTTTAGAATAACCTCAACATTTCCATAAAATGATAAAAATACTTTTCTAATATTAAAATACTTAAATCTACCACTAATTCGAGTCAGAACGAGAATATTAACTCTACTACAACTAATAAACTTGCATTAAAAAATGTTTATGGTACTCAAACTTGCCACTATTTGAGTCGAATGAGCATGTTAGCTCTGTCAAAGATAACAACCTCACATTAAGAAAAATGCTCAAGGTACTTAAACTTGCTACAAGTTTGAGTGTGCTAGTTCTACTACAGTTAACGATCTTGAATTGATAAAAATATTCAACTAAGTTTGAGTATGGTAGCTTTGTCATAGTTAACAACCTTGAATCAAGTAATGTTTCTAAATAAATTATGTAAAATTTGGTAGATGTGGTAAATATCCTTAGTTATGTAATTTAAGACGCCTCAAAATTTCTTATCCTTAATTGATATTAATTCAAAGAGATGTGTTAAAAGTCCATAATAACTTCAGAAATTCCATAATATTATAAAAATATTTTCTTTAACATTAAAATACTCAAATCTGTCACTAATTTGAGTCCAACAAGAATATTAACTCTACCACAACTAATAAATCCACATTAAATAATGTTAAGATACTCAAACTTACTACTAATTTGAGTAAAATGAGAGTGTTAGCTCTGCTATAGCGAACAACCTTGTATTAAAAAAAAAGTTCAACGTATTCAAACTTGTCATTAGTTTGAGTGTGTTAGCTCTACCATAGCTAAGGACATTGAATTAATAAAAATGTTCAAGGTACTTAAACTTAACACTAGCTTGAATGTGTTAGCTCTACCACAGCTAACAATCTTGAATCAAATAATGTTTTTAAATAAATTATGAAAAATATAGAAGATATGCTAAAATCTCCTTAATCATCTTATTTAGGGTGCCTCAAAGTTTCTTATCCTCAATCAACTCTTGGAAATGCAAAAATGTAATATCTACCCATTTAAAAGCATATATGAAAATCATATGTTAATTCTGACATTATATTCAACAACATATGTGAAAATCATATGATGTCTTGTTTGACCATCAAGTCGAGCACCGAAGACGTAAGGTCCGACCACAAACCAGTAAGACGATCAATGCCATATTAATACATTAATCGTAATATTATATTTGAGTATGCATACATATGAATTATTTTTCTTGTTCACCATTAATGCATCAATTTTAATTATATGATTTCTTTCTCTTGTATTGCTATAATACTTGTACGATGACTATCACAAAGTTCTTTCATGGTAATTAATAGATCCTCGATAAAAGTAGTCCAAGAGAAGTTCGAACATTAAAATGATAATATCGACTCCTAGATTTGTTAAAAAATACAAATTACACGAGAATGAAGAAAAGAGCCTACAAACACCCACCTACTGCAACAAATAATAGAAAAGTTCACTCTTTGAGTTCCTCCTCCTTCGATCGGCTCTAATGACTCATTGCTTGGAATATTTCCCTTGACAATCCTCTAATCACACTTGGATTGTTGAAATAGATCTAAACTAAGCTGTGTTTGGTTCAAATTCTGATGTGAATCGTTTTATAGTCAGAATACGAATGAAATGAGAAAATACAGTTAGCTTAAGCATAGATGCTATCATAACTTATGTTATACAAGTTTGACAGAAACCAAAGCTATGGTCAATGAGCTTCTAACCAGTGTCAGATTATAAGGAAAACCTTAAGTCCGAATATAAACAAGGCACAACTTAAGGCTTTGAATTGGGGTTTCAAACAAAGAGGGAAATGAGTAGATCGGGTTGGGTTTCTACAACAGGTTATGATGGTCAACTTGACAAGGGACTCGTTAACTTGGGTTAGAGTATAAAATAAAGGCCATGAGCTACATCAAATCGGTTAACAATAGCAAAAGAAGCTGACACTTAATTACAAGCGTTATTTTCAAATAACATCAAAGTATAGGTTATGGTGTCAAATTTCACTTTAGTGACAAACATAATAGATAATACTTCTTTGACTCTCATAACCTAATAGTATAGTTCAAAAACTACAGATCTTGATAGTTGGTTGGAAACTAAACCTATGAATCTCACAATATCTATACTAAAGAGAACCCTGAAATACATATATTTATCATAATTAAAATGTAACAAAATTCATCGAAAGAAGCCTTCAATTTTATAATGTTGCTACGTTGCCCATTTTTAGAACAACAAGCAAAGATTTAGTCAAATTAACTTGATGATGATCAGATCTAAGCTAGAAGATATCCAAGATTTAAGATGATGGACGAGGGAGCAGTTTGGAATGGACTAGCCCAAGCATAGCCCAAGAATGGACGAGAGAGAGAGAGCTTTGGCTAGATTGTACGTTGGCTGCTCTTCTGAAGTGGCCTTCATCATGTACAAGTCTGCAAATAAATAAGAGGTGATGTACTAAGAGATAGACACCAACAGAAATCTCTCTTCTTTTAGAACCAACCAAGAGTAAAACTAGTAGAAGATAATGGTTGAGACCCTAAACCAATAGAAAGTCCTTAATTTGCCTAGTATTAAGGACTTAAGGTTTGCTTTATTACTGTTGTACACCAGTACCTTGTATTCCAATTATTTAACCACGCCTTAAACCTTGAGAAGAAAGGTATTGCGTGTTGGATAAATTCATAGAGAAGACTTCCACAATTCCTTTCGGTTGTGAATGATTTGAGTACGTGGAGACTCTTGCTCTACATGGTACATATACTCTTCATGTAAATATAGGTTTTTCTTCTAATTTTTTCCTTTCTATAATCACCCATAGGGTCTATTTGTTTATGGATCATTGATGATGGATTACTTGAAAAGTAATAAAATAATATAGAAATAATTGTTGTTTAATATCAAGAGGACAAAAAATCTAAAATGCTAACAAGATCCAGTTTTTTAGAATAGAAAAATGCATTGTTAGTGCCTATAGTTTTTTTTTCTTTAGGCACGTAAAATGAAATTCATATGAATCATTGGATTTGATCAACAGTCACAATGAATTGTGAACGAGGAAAAAAAACAACTTTAGAGCCATCCTCCCTCCCTCCTAGTCTACCCTCCTCTTCTCCATCAACACCTAAACGCCCTCCCCAATGATCAAAATCAGCGATGAAGGTGGACAATGCAATAGTGGGAACGTGTGAATCGAATGAAGGCAGTAGTAGATGGCCTCTCAATCTCGACAACCCAACGACAACAATAATGGTGGCTTCAAGGAAGAGGCTTGTTCTAGATTCACAACCTCAAGGATGACTATAACTTTTCATAGCAACGATTACGATGACAACCTTGGATGAGGATGAGAAGATGAGGAGTAAGGGAAGAAGGAGATCACGAAGAGAGAAGTTAAGAGAAGAATAAGTGATGTTGCAATTTAAAAAAAAATGATTCTAACCTTCCATCTAAACCTAAAAAAATCCAATGACTAGAAAAACCAAACTATTTTTAAATAGTGACACCAATGGAATAAAAAAGCAAATAATTCAATTTGATTTCCAAATGGATCCTTATTGTTTGTTTGCATATCAGCCCAAATCCATCAAGATTAGGGTTAATAGATCTAAGGTAGCGTTTGAAAACACTTTTCTGTACTAGCTTTTTGCATTAATCACTTTTTCCACAATAAACGGTTCGAAATGCGTTCAATAAGCTAGCTTATAAAGAACAGTTGTATGCAGCTTAATAATTCATTTTACTGTTATTTGAAAAGCACATGATCCCTAACTTATGGAAAAGTAACGTTTTTTTTTTACTCTGATTTTCCAACGCTATCCTTATAACTTATTATTTTCCCAAGGTTGGCCCTGTAGACATTTGCCACATCCCCATCACCTTCTACATCACCTCCTCCACCCATCCCTCCTACACCATCATTCAGCCCTTCTAACTCCGCCACAAGAACAAGAGGAAGGAGGAGTAGGAGGGACAATCCTCCCCCACCTCAATCCGAACCTCAATAAGGACAACCACCCCTCCTCCCCTTCTTAGATCGACAAGGATTTGGGCGCCACTAGTCCAATCGTCACCTTCGACGATGATGATGATCAATTGTTTTGTGAGGAGGCAAAATCACCAAAGGAAGAGGGGTAGCAGCAATAGGAGGGGAGTCCGGTGGTGGTAGTAAGGAAGAGAGGGTCCTGTCACCGTTGTGGTGTAGGAAATGTGTTCACTGAGACGGAATCGTGCCTAGTTTGCAACGCCAGGTTCTGCTTCTGGTGCATGCTCACGGCGATAGGATCGATGCCATAAAGGAGTGTGGCCCCATGCCGGACAGGAGGTAGTGTCTGGGGCAGAGTTCCAAGATGCTCAGGAGGACACTAAGCACGAGGGATTTCCAACAACCACCTACAATCAGAAGAGGTGAGGTCATGCAATCGGAAGAGGTGAGGTGATTGAAGATGAGAAGGAGAAGAGGGGTGTGTGTAGAAGATTTCGAGGGTGGAGTGGGGAAGAGGGTAATCTAGTTCTTATATAATTGAGTAAGTGCTTTTACATGTGTAAACAAAATAGACTCTTCATCCTCTTCAAAAAAAGCTACAAGTAGTTTAACTTAAGAAAAAACTAGTTTTTTCTTGATAAACTGTACTTCAAAAAGCATGTTCAAAAACAACCTAAGAATCTACAAGATTCACCTAAGAGACATCTTTTGTCGCGCTAATAGATATCATAGTAAGAGTTCAAATCAAAATTTACCTTACATGCATAGATATGGTTACTAACTTATTTCAATAGGGTTATATATATTCATATGAGGTCCAGGCTTAGCGTAATATTATAAGGTCAATACTATACAAGTTGGAAATTAAAAATCGAAACCTTTCACGTAGATATGGCTACATAAAAAGAACCACATAAATTTGATATTTCTTTTGTTTCAATGCAAAAAAAATTTCTTTTAATTTTGACACAAAAAATATTACATTTTAGTACCTTAATTGCCCATGCCTAGTTTTCTTTTGTCGTAATGTAGGTTCCCTCTTTTGTTTCTTGTCTCGCATCATTGTTCTCTTGCTTGTAAGAAGTTTTAGCTTACAGATAATTTTCGAAAATGGTATAGTAAGCTAGTCATGGTAGATCAATTAAGTAAAGCAAACTTGATTTCGTCTATGTGTAATGAAAACCAATAGCATACGCTTCTTCGCCACTCTTTGTTGTTTGTTCAAATATCGTGTGCAGGCTTAAGGTCGAAAAGATATCAACATTTGGTTTCAAAAAGGCTAGTCAATATGTTCAGTTGACGTCCAACTGTATTTCGATCCCTATCTCATTTTTAAGCCATTTCACTTTTCATACTATCCAAAAAAGTGATTCTTGTCAAATCTAGATACTTCAATCATTACAAAAGGTACTCATTTAGGTCGATTTTGTGGTTGAAATTAGCGTAAGGATAAATAGCTACACCTAGGAATCCATAGTGGATGGATTCTTGATACCAATGGAGGAGGCAATGCTGAAACTCTAGAAGATCCTCATGACGAGCTCCTTAAGGAGTAGATCATAAAGAAAGTCATGTTCTCCTATCATCAAAAGGGATTTGTGGATGTATAAACACATGCTTTGAATCATTGGCCCTATAGGAAGCATTAAACTCCAAAAATAATATGAAGACCTCCATCAATCGGTATCACTACTTGATTTAGGGTTTTCTTGTCAATTGATCAAACATTTTTACTTTCATAAAAATGTTGAGAAAGCCTTTCACAAAAAAAGAGATCCATAATTGTGTCCTCTCTCTCAAAAATTCTTCCTTTGTAAGTCTTGCCTAAACTAATTTGAATTTCTCATCGCATGGAAATTATGTGAATTTTTGTGTATAAACATGTTCGACAATGTATATCAATATTAAGAATCTGATTTTCATTTTTCAATTTGTGTTATATGGAGCCTCACGATGCAGCACTGGGCCTAAACCTCGTTTGAAAACTTCCCATTTCCGTATCCAGTTCAGTTTCAGCTATACATAGTTCGATGTACTCAAATCCAACTCACTTTCGGTACTATTTTTCAATTAAAACACGAAGACCAAGTCCAAGAGAACAAACCAAGCATGAATGACGGTGTCTGAACGAGTGACATGGGGAAGAGAAAGATGCACTCCCGGTAAACATTCACCTGCCCACACATTAATATTACTTTCATCAACATTCAACGTAGTTTGAAAAAAAAAAAAACAGCAGAAGACCACAGAGTTCAAAACAGTCAACAAAACGCACACATACCCACACGGATCAGTAGGCGTACTTGGTACTCCTCACTAGTCACCGGTAGCAGTGATAGTAATGGTACTAGTAGCAGAAGAAGAAGAAGAAGACAAGGAAACGGGCAGCGGCCTAAGCGGTCCATAGAAGTAGCAGTAGTAATGGTGGTAGTGATAATAACAGTAGCAGACGATCAGGTCACTCTGCCCAATGCAAATTGTTAACTCATCTTCATCTATGCCTCCAACAAGTTTATTATAGTAATATTTCCCAAGCCGAAGAAGCCAAGCTAACTAGCTAAGCTGCATGTTTGCATGGGAATTAACATAAACTATTAAACTTATTAAATATTCATCCATGCATTCAAGTTCCAGGAAGAGGCAGCTAGCCAATTGAGCCACATTGTCTGGCGTTTGTTGGAGGAGTTGTCTCCAGAGCTGGGGGCGTCGGTGGCGGCTGCGAGCACTGGTGGGTGATCAGCGTATCAGACGATGCCTGCACGATGGGGCGTGGGTCGGAGTTGGTGCAGGTTGGCGGTGGTCGTGACTCGCACACATGCGGGCGTGATCCATCGGCGACGATTTGTGGCCCGAGCCTGGCGTTGCATGAGCCGTGGCGCCACCGTGGCAGGCATCGCTGGATCGGCTAGGCGGTGTGCGTGCTCACATGCTTGGGCTTTGGGAGGAGAAATCTATGGCTTGTTAAGAGGATGACAACAAAAACAGAGACGAAGAGGAAGGGACGTTGTTCCACGTTCGTGACGAGATTTCGTTGTCATCTCTGTGGACTTCCACGCAAGTTTCCTGTGACACCATATGGACTCCCGGTCCCGGGACAAATTTATCTTTGAAAATATGGAGTCGGGAAACATGTACGTGCTCTTGTTGGAGACTTATTTTTTTTAAAGGTGGTCACCATTGCATGTATCGACAAGATCATGCACAGTTAACTACATGGAAGGCAACAGTACAGAAAATAATTAATATAGCTCAGAGAGAGAGAGAGAGAGAGAGAGAGAGGGGAGAGGGAGGGGGGGGGAGAAGGCAAGGGAGAATGACATGCGCGCACTTGCGGCTTTAATCAACTGCCACTGAAATGCAAATGTTCAACAAAATCGGCACATTTTATAACATTAATGATCCGACATGGTGAAGGTGTAGATTGGACCCTTGACTCTTTTTTTAGCTTGGAAAATGTCTTCTATTCGGATCTGATTCTCAGATCAATATCACGAAAAACACATGGTTGACATGGTTGTAATGAAATTATAAATAATTTGATTACATGGAATGAAATTATATTTAAAACAACTTACATAAAAATCAATTACAGGATGATTAAAATTTTTAATTTAATATATATCATTTAATTGATTGTATTGATCATCAGAATTACATCGTCCATTATCGAAATAATCTCAGATTTCGCCAAAGTGATTTCTGTGGTAATTGGAATTTCTTCAGTGATGGTTGATGTGATTCCAATGACCACAGTAGTGATATCGGTAATCGTCAGAGTTTCTCCGATGACCATCGGAGTTATTTCAACGATGGTTAGAGTTGCTTCGGTGACAGTCAGAGTGATTCTGACGATGGTTGGAATTGTTTCGATGATTGTCAAAGTTATTCCAGAGATGGCTAGAGTTGCTTCAACGATTGTTAAAGTTATTCCATCAATGGTCGGAGTTGTTTCAATGACTTGTCAGAGTTATTCCAATAATAGTCGAAGTTGCTCCAACAACTATCAGAGTTACTCCAACGACTGTCGTAGTGACAATTATGATGATCGGAAATATCCCTATAATTGTCAATGTGACGACGATGGTAATCAAATCAACTTGGGTGATCATCGACACAAGTCTAGCGGTGGCAACAACGTCGATGTACATCGATGTTATTAGTGCATCAATTAAGAAGAACTACATAATTAAATTACTATTATTTTTTATGTAATTAGTTACACTCAAATAAGGTAATTAGATTATGAATGATACATAACTTGATGAATCAAATACCATAATTAAGGAAATAATACCAAATAAAATATGGTTCAATGGGTACGTACGGAAGAACTTTTATAAAAAAAATTAAAGAAGAAATGTCATTAAATTACATTACATTTTTTATTTAATTATAATCAACCAAACACAACCTAAATTTGTTCAATTGTCGAGAGGTGCACATTGAAAGACATAGACATCCGTGAGACTAGTAAAGTACAATTTTCTGGTAAACCGTAAACCTTGAGATAGTACAAGTAACTTCAGCCTAATCTTTTGAGATAAATTCGAGAATTAATCAAATAATATTTGAATTATTTTATTTTTTTTGAAATCAGTAGATTTTTGTTTTTTCTCTGTACAGTCCATAAGATTCGAGAAAAGTATTTACACTCTCCAAAACCAACTGCAACATAACAGTTGTATTCGAATTATTTTCACCCTTGGCAGTTTACGTAGATGGATGGGTTTTCAATTTTCATGTATCATTTCGTCACCAGAGCAACCCATGCCATTCTGACCTAATGTCTGCCAGTTTACTTTTGCCAACCAAGCAAATGGGATTCTGCTCCCTCTCATCACAGGCTTATTTATTCTTTATCCCATCCCCACATTATAATGATTTCAACAAAAGCCAACGTGGGCCAAAAAGAAAAGAAAAACCATCTGCATGCGGCATGCGTGTGCATGGACGTCTGATCTCTCAGACTCTCACGAGCGAGAAAAAGAAAGGGTGGGAGGTCAAGTTCCATCTAAAAAGAAGAAAACTAACTAAAGAAAAGAGTAAAAAGAAGGAAACTAATTAAAGGTTCGCTTGGGGGGAGTAGATGGCTGTGGCAGGTTAGTTTTTCAATTTCATGATTTTATAGATAAAAAATTAAAGGATTTTTACTCAGATGTTCTTCTAAACTAGCGTATTTATCCAAAGACTTTTGGATATAACACTTATTTAATGGCTTGTAGATTTTACAAAATCTAATTCTTGTCTCTAATGTAGTTAACAACCGCAATATTCCGTTACTTGCATGTGGAATGACTCTAATATCCTTACTATTATATATCCTTACGAATTTCATTTTGCAGGTTATGGTGATGGATGGTTAGATTTAGCGTAATCTTGAGGAAAGCGGTAAGTAGAGGCAAAGGGAGATGATTAAGTTATGAGTTGAGTTGATTTTCGGATTAGAATTTTTAAAAAGATAAGTTAGTAATTTAACGTCTAAGATTAAAGATCTACTCAAGGTTAGGTAAAAAGAGGTAATGATAAAGATATTAGAGTATTAATTGTGAACATAGATGGACAAATAGATGAGATGTTACCAGAGGATATATGGATAAAATGCTACTTTACAGGGACATTCAAGTGAAAAATAAAAATAAAATGTTAGAAATTTTAACAATAGTGCAAGAATGCTAAATAAGATTTTAGACTTCATCTCTTGTCGTAAAAGACAAACCAGTTTTGCCTTTCGTTCTCTCGTGTAAAATGAATAATCACGGACTTCCAAGAAAAATCCTCTTAATCCTGTTCCTAACCGAAACAGAAGATTCTAACGTAAAAGACAGCATAGAAAATTCTTAAAACGAATAAACAACTGTCCCAAACGAATCCTATGGACCGACAACCCCTTGACGAGATGCCACTGCCCACGGCGATCACCGTTAACAGAGCTCAAACCCCAGCCTAGCAAACGCCGTCGTCTGAGATGTGCTAAAGGAATAAGTCCTCCACCACAAAAGCTGGCTTCAGTTCTCACTTGCTCCCATGGGAATCTGCGTGGGACGGTTTCATGTGCTCAATGGCATGCACAATGCTTGGGGTACCTGTTCTTTGATTCTTTGCGATTTGGAATCCCAAAATTGTGATGACCCAAAAAAGATAGCACACATCTCAAACCTCACCCGACTTAGATACCAATTTTGCTGCAGAAGGAATCCCAGGCTGCTGCTGAGTGCTGATTAGGTTTTCTTTTTTCCTTTTTTTCCTCTTTTTTTTTGGACATGACTCAGAATAATTTTGAAGTCATCAATGGTTTCATTGGTTGCTTTAATTTCATCCTGACCAATGGGTCCAATATTTTCTTTACTGATAAGCTTGCAGCATGTCTTGGGCTCAGGGGCTGCCTGAATCGTTTTCTTAAAAGCATATACATATATCTGAGTTTACTGTTCCCTGAATTTTATAGTATTGCTAGATTTAAAAAGGCTTCAGTTAAAAGAACCTTGCAGTTATTTTATATGGATTTGAACAGATTATTTTATTCAATTCACTGTGATGCCTTTAATTCCAACATGCTTCAATTGCAGTTGGAGGGTTTTGTTAGTATTCTGTAGTCTTTATCTTTGAATACTAGAGAGGATGAATTCTGTTGGATTCCATCAAATAACAATACCTTCATAGTGAAAGCTGCCTATAACTTTATAAATGATGGAGGCCTGCGCAATGTTTTCTTCAAAAGTATTTGGAGGAGTTACTCACCACTAAAGGTTAAGCTATTTACATGGCTAGTCATTCAAATAGAAATTTAACAAAAGAAAACTTACTGAAACGAGCTTGGATTGGGTCCCCACTATGTACTTTTTGTTCTGTTAGCATTGAAAGTAATACGCATTTGTTTCTCAATTGTTCTTTTGCAAGGGAGATTTGGAGGTTCTTCTTGAACTCTCAGCTTCACCCTGATTTTTTATCTGTTGGAGACTTATTTCTTTCCACCCCTCATCTTAAGCATTACTTGTCTTTCCCTGGGTGGATTTTGCTTCTCCAGATCATCCTCTGGTTGATGTGTAGAGAAAGAAATTGTAGGATCTTTCGCAATTCTAATAAGACAGGTTTTTGGGTTATTAATGATATTATGTGTCAGATGAAATTTGGGGTGGTAAATCTTGTACCAGGTTTCGAGAAAGAAGAAATGTTGCAGTTTGTCACTGCAATGACACCACATTCTGAGGAGCCTCTTGCTGCACCCTCTATCCCTTTTTCTCTTGCCCCATCAGGAGAGGCAACTCAGAATGCCATGAATGAATGAAGTCGGCCCATTTATGACACATAGAAAAACAGAGATTTTTTGATGTAATACTGATTTGTCCCATTTTTGATATTATATTGATGGAACAATATGGTTTTTTTGGCTGTATAGCCTATGAGTCTGTAATATTACTTAACAATATGTTTCTTATCTGACATTGATGTCGAAGATATAATACTTATCTATCTCAACTGTAAACAAAAAAAAAGCATATACATATAACACTTGATGGATGTGCAAGTTTCTGTATATAAGTTTCTAATTATAACTAACAGTACTATCTTTTACATGTGTGAGTATCCCTATTCCCTTTTGTGTTTCCAAGACGTTTAATCCAACCAAAAGTCTCTGGTGTATATTTGCAACGTATTTTAACTCCGTAGCTCATATATTTTCGTAGTCCTAGTTGTCCATTATTCATTAGTACAAGTTGCATGAGCAGCTTCGAATTGCCCCCTTTGTGTGAATCTAGCTGTCGCGACGCTTGTGCCATCTGGTGATATGTTTTTTTTTTTTTGATATCGGTAAGTTATATTAATAAAAATCCTAATGGTAAAAATATTACCAAAGAAATCATATGTCCAAAATGACATAGAACTTTAAACAAAATGGTAATGAAATCTTGGTAATATTTTTGCTCATGTCAAAACCAAACTTTCCAATATTTCAAGATATAGTAGGATATTTACTGTCTCATATCATTGACAAAGGAAGGATCTTGCATGTCTGCGACCGAGGATTGAGGGTGAGAGACCTCCAAAGATATAGTAGGATTGGAGGCATGGTTCGCAGTCTATGCAGCAGACATAGAAGATAATGAACTCAGCAATGCATCCTTTTCAAACCCTAAAACAAGAGATTCTATCCATGGGTTCATTAGTCCAATGAAATCCAATATATTAAGAGAGTAAGATTTACAAGAGTCCCTAAAAATTCTACAATATCGCTCTTTTCAAGTCAACCAGAGGTTGATTTAAAGCAATTACTCAAAAATCCAAGCCAGCCACATCCTCAGAACACCAGGAAAGGCATAGCTTTCCTAGAAGAAACCATGACGCTAATAAACTCCCCCCGCTTACAGGAAAGTTCCACGACCGTGGAAGAGTCCCGTCGAGAGGAGTAGGCAGAGAGATGCATACCTACGAGGCTTTCTCCCCATTATGGGAGTGACGACAGCGAGAAAATGGTCGTCGATGACGGCGAGAAGCCGATCCAGAAGGGAAGACTGCCTACACGAGAGGAATAGGCAGAGAGGTGCATACCTGCGAGGCTTTCTCCCCATTGTAGAAGTGGCGACAGCGAGAAGTTAGTCGCCGTCGATACAGCCACTCCCATCCCCGTCGACGAGCGCCACTGGCCTCGATCCCCACTCCCCACTCCTCGAAGGGCTGATGCCTGGAGGGAGGGACGCGGCGGTGCAGGGAAGGAGGCGGTGGGGGAGGGAGGACCGCAGAGGGGGGCGGTGGCAGAGGGAGGGACGCCTAGAGGTAGGGCAAAGGCTCCCCGCTTAGCAGGGAGGGAGGGCGGAGACGAGAGGACCGCTGAGGAGGGAGGGACGCCTAGAGGTTGGGCATAGGCTCCCCGCTGAGCAGTGAGGGAGGGCGGAGCAGGGAGGGAGGCGGCGGAGGAGGGACGCCCAGAGGTAGGGCAAAGACTCCCCTTTTCCCTTGCTACTTATTGTACCCACTCCTCGAAGGCCTGAAGCCTGGAGGGAGGGACGCGGCGGTGCAGGGAAAGAGGCGGCGAAGGAGGGAGGACCGCAGAGGGGGGCGGCAGAGGGAGGGACGCCCAGAGGTTGGGCATAGGCTCCCCACATAGCAGTGAGGGAAGGCGGAGCAGGGAGGGAGGTGGCGGAGGAGGGACTCCCAGAGGTCCCATCTGGTGATATGTTGTAGCTCAGATTCAAGGTGGCAGAAGCATAGTAATTACTTTCAAATCGGACATTAGGAGTCTGACGTCGATTTAATTGTCAAGAATAGATGTTATATAATAAAAACATGTTGTTATTTGACAATGGGCGCAATGAAGCCTATTTGGTATTGGGTTATGCTCATGCCAGTGTGGTGGATTTGCAAGTCGCTACGTAAAAACCAGGTGTTACTAAGTCCCACGAAAGATTCTCTGTAAGGCAAAACGAGTTGGATTAATTTTCAACATTGTGGATTCTTGCGGTTGCGGGTTGTAGCCTCGATGTCTCGCGCCCTCGCCCTCTACTCCCTCTGCCTACCGCTTCCCCTTCCTCGGAGAGGGTCTTCCACTCTTCCTGGTCCGTCGTGCTGTCTCCACTCTGCACTCGCCAGTTGAAGATGTTAGAGCCTAACAGAACCTAGAGGCAACTAATGCTATTATCGGCCTCTCGCCGATGGGATCAGTGACTCGAAAAGGCCCATGGGAAGAGCAAGAGGGTTCGGCCTCTCGTCGACGAGTTCGGCCTCTCACCGACATCTAGACGGGATCGACCTCTCGTCGACAGAATCGATCTCTCGCCGACGTCGATCTTCTCTCGTTGGGGTAAATTACTCAAAGATATGTATTACAGCTAAAATACTTTCTTACTCCTTCCCTCTGCATATCGATCTGGAGACTTGTCCTAAGACAAGTTCCGATCTACATCAAGGCAGATCGTTGGTGTGTCCCCTTTTATGGGGGCATCTCTTCACCTCTCTGACCTGTTTTAGGGAGCAACGATTTTCTTGGAGAGCAGAGGAACATTATTTTCCAGATCCCCCTGGATTTGTATACTGATCTTTCTCTTAAATTCTATGCTTTTCTTTCTTCCAGATTCGATAATCTCACGTTATACATCTTGAGTAATAGTCTTTATAATGGCATTTGTTGGAATATGTTGAGTTTTACAATGAGACTTTACTCTGATCAACGATGTTCTAGGGTTAAGGCAAGTTGTTTGCCTGAATTCGAACACTCTAACTGTGATATAGAGGATGGTATTAAAGTTCTTTTCCTGTAAAATTTTCTTTGGCTCCTAATTATGTTTGTGAGTCTTTAGACTGGTGTTTGTCTCCGGTAGATGCTATTTTTGTTCCGACGACTTCAACTAGTGTTATTTCCCAACCGATCGGGGTTCGTTGGCTCGCCGAAGAAGAGACATTACTTTAATCTATAAAGGACATGTAAAACTCTTGGAGCATGGAACACCAACAAATTGGAGCATAGACAAGTAATAATCTGGTACCTCTGATTGTTTCTGCTAATGCTCTTACTAGGCCTTTCTCCTCTGTTCACAACTCAAATATAGACCACTAAGCTTGATTAATATCTTCTTAATCAGATCATGTGGTCTGTTTGATTTGGTGTTGTAATATTTTTTGATTTTGGGTATTTGTAGCCTACTCTTTGAAAGTAGTCAAGTTTTTGTTGTGATTGGGTCTTCTGAAACCCTAAGCTATTGTAATATCTGGATCTTTGTTTTTTGGATTCTTAGTGGTGGACACATAGCTAAGAAGTTTAATTCCATAAACGTTACCAAGAAAAAAAAATTCAACATTGTGCTACCAACATTGCTATAATATGACTTATAGTATATATGAAACAAATAAAAGTAGAATGCAATGAACGTGAATAATATCTGAGTTTGAAATACTGGAAACAGTGTCACATTTGTTTATCTACTGCTCTTTTGCAACATTTGTCTAGAAATTATTTATCAATAGCCTTATGTATCCTGTATATTATCATATGAATGATCTTTTCATTTATAAACCACAATGTGTTTTTGAAATACCGGAGCATGTATAGCATGTGCTTATTTCGGCTATGGTTTGGTACATCTGGAAAGAGAGAAACAATAGAATTTTTCATAGTGTTTCTAACTCATGTAGGCTGATTTTACTTCATATTATTTCACTTATGAATGCTTAGGTAGTACATCTGGACACAGGTTTTGAAAGAGAAGTCTTAATGCAATCTATCACAAATATGTAAAATTCTTGGAGTATGGACCAGTCAAATATAGGAGCATCTTCTGCAAATCCTAATTCTAAGACTCCTATTTTCTCAGCAAATGTATTTGTTGAAGTCAAGAATTCTGAAGATCATTCTTCCTGATCTTGTTTTAATTTTGTTCATCTGAATTGAGATTTGAACTGTATAATTTTAGATACTCTCTGGCCTAACTTTATTGACATTGGTCAATCTTATTTTAAACTTAACTGGATCTTCTGGATCCTTACCAATTTTGTATTATTTAGGATTTTAATTTTGTTATTCTTGGACTCATAACTCAGAATTATTAATAACACCTTCGTTTTCAAAAAAATAATATCTGAGTTTGATGCAATGGCAGATACGTCGGTGGAAGAAATCATAAAAGTAAAGAAAAGAACGTGGATCTACAGTAAATTTATGAGGGACCAAGAAGTGCAGACAGTGAATAGACTCTAGATTGTACCTTATCGATAGAAGGGATAGAAAAGTCAAAAGGATGGAGATCAATCGTTGGGACGTCCCCAAAAAAAAAAAAAAAAAACGTGTTCCTTTTTGTCCATCATCCAATTTCCTTTAAAATTTCTCCCATTCATTCACCTGATCTTTTTCCTTCCATTGACATTGTGGATCTTGGGCATGCCATCTGATAAGATTGTACAGGGTCCTTTGATAATCTTCACGACCACCGATGTTTCAAATATGGAGTGGGCGTACTCTTTTCGGTATACATGTGCCCAGTACGACATTTCTTATCTTTCTGTCCATCTGCTGGTCCAAAGCGAAGCTTGAGATGCCAAAGTAGTGTATGAAAAAGATGTTTTTTCTTTAACAGTAATTAATATATATTATACTCAAATACTTGATTACGATAAATTATCATCAAGTGATGTAATATATATGATATTCATAGAAGTCGAACTTTCGATCTCTCGTATAACCACAAAAAGACTTCACCACTAGATCAAGTGGTTGCAGACGTGTACGAAGACAATGTCAAATTACATCTTTCAGCAAAATTGTAGAATATCTCTCACAGTGTCATATTTGCAATCGTAGAATATTTATATATATGTCCGTTGAAGAGTTTATGAGTGGGAGTTCTTTTCAATGTAAACATTGAAAAAGACGTAATGGATGTTCCTCTATTCTTCTCCCTCATCCTTGTAGTATTTTGAAGAATAGTAAAGTCTTCTTTTTATCGTCGTCTATGAACGTAGTCTTTCGTAGTGTGCCACGTAAATCCTTTTCTTCCTTCTATGTGTGTAATTGTTATTTTTCTCTTCCTCTCTCAATCTTCTGTGGTTTGTTTGCCTAGGTTTTGCTTTCGCAACGCAACAAACTAATATCAAAGTTTTCAGGTTCATCTATACAAGAGAAGATATCATACAACGTAAAGATAGAGAAGTTTACAGGAAGAACAGTTTCAGCCTCTGGTAAAATTAAGATGCAAGTTCTGTTAAAGCAATATGCATATGGTCACCGTTGATGAAGACGAGACCTACTAAGATCGATGAAGTCGAGTTGGCCATGTAAGAAGAGAAGGTGTACTTCACGATCTTGCTCTGTCTCACTGACGAGTTACAGATGAAGAAATTACGATCGGTCTGTGGTTAAAGTTTGAAAGTCTGTATATGACAAAGCCTTTAACCAATAAATTGCTTCTGAAGCAACGTCTATTTACTCTCCGTATGAAAGAAGGTACGTTTCTAAAAGATCATCTAGATCAGTTGAATACTTTGTTAACAGAGTTGAGAAACATTGACATTAAGATAGAGAATGAAGATGCTACTCTACTTCTGTTACTTCCTCTTCCTCCGTCATATGAGAACTTTGTTCAATCCTTTATTGTCGGAAAAGATACTATTTCTCTAGATGAGGTTAGATTTAGTTTACACACAAGGAAACTCTATCAGGTGGCATTAATTGGTGGTATCAATAATTCCGGTTTAGAGCTTTTAGTAACAAGTTTTAACAAAGATCGTGGACATTCTAAAAAGAACAGTAAGAAAGGCAAAAGAAGATCGAAGTCTAATGATAAACAAATGAATACGAAGGACATGTGCAACTACTATAAGGAACCCGACCACTAGAAGATTCACTATCCCAAGAAGGAATCAAAGGCCTCAATTGCTACTGCGGCACAAGATGATTCTTCATCAGAATCAGACGTTGCCTTCACTACTTCTAACGTTTAGTATCCAATTAATTATTGGATATTAGATACTAGTGTTTCACATCACATGAGCCAAAAAAGAGAATGGTTTTCAACCTACATGAAGGTTGACTGTGGGAATGTTTCTATGGCCAACAATACCATTTGTAGATTAGTTAGTATTAGTACAATTCAGATCATAACACATGACGACATGGTTAGAATATTAATCAATATACGACATGTTCTAGAGTTGAGTAAGAATTTAATATCCCTAATGGCATTAGATGATAAGGGATATAAATACAGTGGTGGAAGTAGAGCAATCTGAATGACAAAAGGAGCTTTGGTAGTTTTGAAGGGAATCAAGAAAGGTTCCTTGTATGTTCTCCAAGGTTCCACAGAAACAAGCTCCACAGCAATGATATCTCCTTAATTCATAGTAATTAGAATCAAAACATACCAGGTTATGGTTTATGCAACTTGCATATATGAGTGAGATGGGGATAACAATTTTGAGCAAGCGAGGTCTTTTAAGAGGTCACAAGCTAGTAGATCTTGAATTCTATGAGCATTATGTGTTTAGCAAATAATGTCGAGTTCAGTTCTATAAAGCAGTACACTCTACAGAGGGAACACTTGATTATATTAATGTTGATTGTTGGGGTTTGTCTTGTGTTTCATCTTTAGGAGGTTAGAATGTAACGCCTCGATCCCGGACACGCTACTAAAACACAGTATCAAGCATAATTATACTAATTACAGAAACATTAAATAACTGTAACTAAGGCTCACCTTCAGAATCACAATGCGTGGCTAGAAGCTCCAACTCCTGCACAGGAACCCGACTGCACGCGGTCTGCACCTGAAAACCAAATAAGCACGCGTGAATGACATCTAAGTCACCCAGTATGTGCCCCAAACATACAAATCATAAAATCTCGGCGAAACTGTAAAAACTCATTTCTTTGTTTTTTAAAACTTGGTTTTCTTTCTGAAAATCCTCTTTTCCTTTACTGGAAAATCATTTGGAGATTCAATCCCAAATCCACGCACTTTTCAAAAGTCGTGTTTCTTTTCTTTTCTCAGAACATTTGGAAACTCATTCCAAAACCACCTTTTCTTTCAAACCATACATTTGCATTTTCTTTTAAAACCTTTGGAATTCATTATCCAAAACATATCCTTTTCAATACTTGGGCTTTCTTACCAAATCACACTTCCAAATTCACATTTCTGACCAGATCCAGCCTAAAACACAATGCCTCTAAGGCTCAAAACCAAATCATAAATATAGGCTGACAACTGATAAAAACATCATCCTCATTTCATTTCAGGATTTTAGGACTATTTCATCAGTCCAATCCTGACCAAACCACATTTCTTTTTCTTTATTCATTTCCACTTTTCTTTACTGTTGTTACCTTGATCAGGGGTAACCAGGCGCACAAGCAGTAGGTGAGGACAGCCTTCCCCTACCTTCCTGCACTGTCGCGGTGAAATTCCCTGTGCGAGATGTCAACGCCTCGGCCAACCAGCCTCAATTTCATTTTCATATGTGTACAGGGATACGTCTCTGTCTGACGCCCCATCGATGACTCGAACAACTAGGTCCAATGACCCAGGCTCAGCCTACACCGTCGGTGACCCGAACAACTAGGCTCAGCCTACACCGTCACGAGCTCGGTGGCCCGAACAACTAGGTACAACGACTCAGGCTCAGCCTACACCGTCTTAAAGCTCGGCAACCACATTATTAGTGTTCCATTTCAAAACTCTTTAAACTTTTTTTTCAAACCATTTTGCATTTCATTCTTTTCGTTGCAGGACTCTATTTCCTTGCAACACCTGACCCTCCACTGGGGTCCCAACTCAAGCCATGAAAATCATGCTTAAAATCATAAATTGGGTCTCATGCCCAGGCTCAGCCTACACCGTCTTAAGCTCGACAACCACATTATTAGTGTTTCATTCTCAATATACCATTAAAACCATTTATCCTTCATTTAAAACCATATTTAAGCATACCAAGTTCAGGGAAAAAACGGTAGATCGAATCCCCCGTTCGGCATACCGAAATTCCCTGTTTCGGTATACTGAACATTTTTGGTATACTGAAACTCCCTGTTTTGGTCGACCGGAGGATTTCGGTCTACCAAAACCTAGGATCTGACTTAATTCTGCTAGGATTTCGTCATACCGAATTCTTCGCAGACAGGACACACCCCTGTTTCGGGCGGCAAAATTCGCCCCAAGTGGGAGTCCCGATCGGACCCCCCAAACATACATCAAAAATTTCCATAAAATCATAAGGCGTAGATGCTTGAGTCTACTTCAAAACCCCTCAAATCATTCATGATTCCATCCACCACGCAGTACATATGAAAATCATAAGGGGAAGGGGCTTAAGAACGACTACTATAGCCTTTAACCCCAAAATTTCATTTTCCCCGCAAAAACCAATACTAACTACTTGATATCTATATTCTCATGTCATATAACACATTGCCATTCATTTCATGATTTTTCCACAATTTTCATGCATTTTATATCATTATCTTCCAAGGAAGCAATAATGAGAGAAGGGAGGGATCGCATACCTCTCCGGCGGCCCACGCGACTCCGGTGAATTCACTGCACCCCGACGTCGCCTTGGAGATGCTCCGGTGAACCTTGGCCCCCGGTGGAAGCACCCACACACAGACCCTCCTCCTCCTAGCTCGCTCGCCCTTGCTCTCTCTCCTCTTTCGTTCCTTTCTCGCCATGCTCTCCCCTTGCCAGCTCCTACCTCCCTCTCTTTAACTCCGCCACCACTCGCTTGGCGTCGGCCATCCATTCCGTCAGAAGGGATGGGGAGGCACGGTCCTCCGTCGTTGGTGGCACGGGTGTGGAAGAAGAGGAAGAAGAAGACAGAAAAAGGGTGGAAGGGCATGGCTCATGAGAGAAAGAAAAAAGGAAGGAGAAAAAGAAGGAGAAAAAGAAGGAGAGAAAATGAGGAAAAGACAGGCGCGTAAATCGAGACAACTGTGCATCCTCAAATCGGACTCCACATTGGTCCCAAATCACAACCAGATGCACAGAAAGCCAACCACAAGCTCACACATCCAAGAAACAACAGATTATCCATTAATAAACCATTTAAGCAAGATTACAATTAATTACATGGTTTACTAATAGAAATGGATAATCAGACGCAGATGTCACATAGAAGTACTTCCTTTCTGTAATAGATGATTACTTAAGAATGACTTGGGTATTCATAATGAAACACAAGAGGAGGCATTCAAAGTCTCCAAGGAATGGACGGCATTGGTGGAAAATCAGACAAGGAAGAAGATCAAGTGCCTTCATATTGACAATGATCTAGAGTTCTATTCTACAGACTTCAATGAATTCTACATGGAGGCAGGTATTGCTAGGCACCGTAGAGTTAAAAACATGCCACAATAGAAGGATGTAATAGAATAGATAAACAAAATACTATTAGAGAAAGTCAGATATATGATCTCTAACTCTGGATTGAAGAAACATCTTTTAGCAGAGGTAATAAACACAGTGTGCTATTTGATGAATCGTAGTCCAACAAGTTTGATCGACAACAAAACTCTCTTCAAGGTATGGTTTGGAAACCTACTAGTTATTCTAATCTTAAAATATTCAGATGTCCTACTTATTATCATATTATTGAGGGTGAGCTAAAGCCAAGGGCAAAAATGGGCTTGCTTATGGGTTATGGTGCTAGGATAAAAGGATATAAAATTTGGTCTCTCTCTGAATGCAAAGTTATTTTTAATAGAAGTGTAACTTTTAATGAAAACTCTATGCTTCACTCGAGTGTGGAGTCATCTATTTCAGGAAACAATGATGGTACCATCAAACAAGTGGAGTTTAAAGTAATTTCCTATCAGAAACATAGAATCTAAAGAACATCAACAATAAGAATGATCGTACAGTATTACCATTGATCGGCCTAGGAGATAGATCAATGCTCCAAAGAAATATAGCTTTAAGAGCATGATGGCTTGTACTCTTCAAGTAGTGAAAGAGGTAGAGTTTGAGGAACCCTTTATCTATCAAGAAGCTATCAAAAGTCTTTGTCCGATGGATGACTACCATGAGTGGAGAGATGGAATCTTTACACAAGAATTAGAGATGAGAACCAATCAAAGTACCAAAGGAGAGAAGAATTATTAGCTACAAGTGGATCTTCAAGAAGAAGACTAAAATCTAAGGGATTGAAGAGACAAGATACAAGACATAACTAGTTGCAAAAGACTATAGTAAAAAAGGAGTTGACTACAATATGATTTTCTCACCGGTGGTCCGACACACTTCCATCAAGGTGGGACTTGCATTAGTAACACATCAAAATTTAGAGCTGAAGCAACTAGACATGAAGAGAGTTTTTCTACATAGAAAGCTAGAAGAAGACATCTTAATGAATCAACCAAAGGGGTTCACTGTTCATGGAAAGGAAGATCATATATACAGACTAAAGAAATTTCTATAGGGACTCAAGTAATCTTCAAGACAGTGGTACAAGAGATTTGATAGTTTCATGATTGAGAATGGGTATACTAGAAATTTGTATGATTGTTGTGTCTATTATAACTAGTTGAAGGATGGTTCATACATTTTTTTACTTCTGTACGTAGATGATATGCTCATTGCCGCACGAGACAAGACAGAGATTCAAAAGTTGAAGAAACTCCTCAATTCAGAATTTAACATGAAAGACCTTGATGCAGTAATGAAAATTCTAGGAATGGAGATCTATAAGGACAAAAATTAAGAAAATCTCTTTTGTCACAGAAGAACTATATTCAGAAAGTCTTATCAAGGTTCAATATAACTACTGCAAAGTCCTTGAATACTACAACAGCTATAAACTCACATCTTTCTATATTTTTTGCACCTCAGTCAGAAGTCTGATGTGTGCGATAGTGTGCATTGAGCCTGATATTACACACATTGTGAATGTTGTTAGTAAGTTTATGAGTAAACTGAGAAAAGAATACTGGTAGTCTGTAAAGCGCATATTTTAGTATTGAAATGGAGATCTGATATAGGTCTCATCTATGAAGGTGATATAGATTGCTTGGTTGCAGATTATTCTAATTCAAATTATGCTACATGGCAGAAGATCAATGACTGGTTATATCTTCATAGTAGATAATTCTGTAGTATGTTGGAAAGAACCTCTACAACCATCTATTACCTTGTCTACCACAGAGGCAATATATATGGCATTGACAAAAGCTGCAAAGGAGGGCATCTAGTGCAGAGGACTAGTTGGAGATCTTGGGCTACAACAAGATCATGTTATAATATATTGTGATAGTCTCAATGCAATATACTTAGCCAAGAATCAAGTACATTATGAAAGGACCAAGTACATTGATGTGAGGTATCACTTCATCTGTGTAAAGAAGAGAATCAAAGTTAAAAATATTGGCACAAAAGACAATCCGATTGATATGCTCACCAAACCTGCTCCTGAGAGTAAGTTTCTACATTGTTTAGACTTGTCCAATGTAGATAGTTGGAGGTTGTAGAGATTTGTTTTAAGTGGATTCAAGTCCAAGTGGAGGATTGTTTTTTTTTTTTGTTAACGGTTTAGAGATTTATTATTTCATCGGCATTAAAAGCCAAGTAAGAAACAGAGTCATTGTAAAATTATTACAGAGCCTCAGGCATAATAGCCCTCAAAAAGTATCGAAAATATCATCAATGGTACAGCCAAACAGAATCTAACACAAAATTTCTTAAGTCATAATACCAATGTCACTCTTCCAGATTCTCCAAAATATTCTGAGAATCTTCTCCAAATGGTACTCTTGAAGAAGAAGGGATGGAAGGGGGAATGGAAGGCTCCACAAGTTGTGAAGCCATGGTAGAAACAAATTGCAACATTTCCTCCTTCTCAAAACCTGAAACAAGAGTTTCTACCCAGAAATTCATCAGAGAAATAATATCATTAATGATCAAAGAGTACGATCTTACTGAATTGCGGAAAACCCTATTGTTCCTTTCTTTCCAAATCAACCAGAGAATGATTTGAAATAACAATGTCCAACTAGAATAAAATAGATCAATTTTAAGATGGAGAGTAGACAGAAATAAATCAGCAACACAAAAGTAACTAGGATTAACAGGGGATTCCAGGAGAGCAAATCTCGAACCAGAGAAAAGATATCTCCGTTCGAAAGAAAGAGAGAGAGGTGAGGAAGGTCCAGCGTCAAGGCATGTCAGAAAAGGGCGGCTTCTCACCTCTCCGCTGTCAGAGGAAATCTTTGAGTCAGAGATTTTCCCTGCGCGAATGTGTAACGCTTCATATTTCGAATTTTTATTGACATTAAAAAAATGCGGTGAGTGCGCTTAATGAGTGACATGAGAGGACACGCAACAGTGCGCATTAATGTCGAGATGCATTCAACGGTAATTTCTAGAATTTTCGAAACAATTTCCAAGTAAATCCCTGAAGCAGCAGTCGCTGAATTAATCCCCGAATCGCGGGAATTGCGGGATTAATGCTAACCACCGTATTAACCCTGAGAAGACTCTGTCAGAATCTGGAAACATACCGCTCTACCGGTGACCGGTGAGCAAGCACCGATAAGCACCGACCGGCGATTGCTCAACGGAGCAAAAACAGGGCTTCCAATCATATCAGAGGAAGAGGGGATAAGGGTATCCGAAGGGATATTAAACTCCCCGCAGATGGTAGGATTAAACTCTTCCAGAGTTAAGGACGGCCTGAGAAGATACCCAACCCTACTGGGCACCGACGAAATAGGGCATCTCCTGTTACTGGTATAAAAAGACCAGACAAAGCTAGATCAAACAGATATGCATCGCGATCTGTAATTAACAGCAATAAAACAATAATTCGAAAAAATAAACCAGTCACCACGAAGACACCGACAAAGAAAAACGGCATCAATAGTAGCAGCAGGACATATTTCGCCCAACAGAGAAGGAAGAGAGACAAAATCAGCTAGAACAAGCAAAGATAGAGATCTGCCCATCCTGCACCGAGTAAGACGCAAACCATTCGACAAATCGTCGAAGAAAAGGATGGAGCAGGGCTGAGCAAAGAACCAGAGAGAAGGAATGGTTCAGCCCCGAGGGGGGAGGGAAGAAGCTTCCCCTTGCCGCGTACCTGCCTCCTCTTTTTCCGTCGGCAGTGGTTACCAGGTCTTAGACGTCGTAGCAACCAGGATGGTCGGCCAGTAGCCGGAGTCCGGAGGCTGGAACTAGACTGTTGTCCCGATCCACAACCTGCAGGTTCCTGAAGTAGGACACCTTTCCGAAACCCTCCCCGGCGAGATGACTGCTGCCCATCTTTGCTTTATCCTGTAGAGCTCCTCGAAGACAAACGCAACATAGACCCAGGTGGAGGATTGTTGAAATATGCATTAAATCTTAATGTTAATAGACAACAGAATACAAAGCAAACATCCACTACCTTGTGTATACAAGGAGAATTCACATCAAAACTTGAGCTGACATTCGCGTCGAACATCCACCACTCCGACTACACATGATAGGGGCTAAGTGGACGTCTACGTCAGATGTCCGCTTTTCATCTGATAGGGCACCGACATAGTGGCAGACGTCCGCACTGAACGTCCGCACAATTCTTGATCTATAGAGACTTGAAATTTTCTCCGGAACGAATGTCTGCACGAATGTCTGTTACAAGTGCCTATTTATATATATGCTCGTTTTAAGGCTTGTAAATGGAAGTTCTTTTCATTGTAAACATTAAAGGTGATACGACGACTGTTCTTTTGGTCTCCTTCCTCATCCTTATAGCATCTTGAAGAATAATAAAACCTCCTTCTCATCGTTGCCTATAGACATAGTCTTTTGCAGTGAATCATGTAAATCCTTTTCTTACCTTTGTATGTGTGATCATTATTTTTCTCCTCCTCTCTCGATCTTCTGTGGTTTGTTTGCCTGGATTTCACTTCCACAATGCGACAAGCAAACATTCAACTTGATACGAATAAATGACATCCAAAATCACAAATAGAATCATACAATCCCATTTCCCTTTAATGCTTGTTCAAAGGTGTTCTATACGTAGTGCAATTGGGCTACATTTTGTCTTATAGAGTTATAGGAACTACATGCATATGTGCTTTGGAACTTGGTCATATGACTGCCACTTTATGCTTCATTCTGGTACGTGGAATCAAGGATAGGGAATTAATTGTGCCAACCAAACTTTTCTGTCTTCTTTGTCATATTATATGGATCTACCATTTTCATTATATGATTTTGTTTTTCGAAATTGAATTTGCCATTTTCATGTGCGATAAAATTCCTCACAGGTTGTAGTATAATCCAAAAGCTATGCTAAGATGGTCAGGTGTGCTCAGATATTGGTGTCATCAAGATGGACCATATGGAATCTAGTAGCTGGCCTTCTTAACATGCACAAATACATTGGTCTCATGCATGAATAGGGTTCTGACCTATATTTAAGTTCAAGGGGACCAATTGACAACATTCGAATTAACTCCAAATCCTTATTTACATTATCTAGGTTTTGTAGAAAAGTGATGTGTTGCATAAAACTATTTACCTTAGACCAGTAACTATCGTGCATACTATTATGAATGGAAAAATGTTCTAGATTTAAGTTCAAAAGAACAACAGAAAATATTCAAACCGCAAACCTGTCGTACTCCTTGTTTGTTACTTGCATTGGATTAACGTAGGACTGGAATTCCCATGGAAATGAGTCGTTGGAAGGGAATAGCAAATTGCATTTTTTTTTTTAATTTTGTTTAGTTACACCTATATTGCAATGAAATCTAATTATATTTTTACTTGTAATATGTGTTTAACTTGAGGATAGAATGAACTATTAAATTGATATTTTCAATATTACTCTTGAGTAGTGAATCTAATTTTTTCAATATTAAATTGATATTGCAACAGAGTCTTTAAACAGATCGCCATGCATTCAACCTCATAATTTTGCAGACATAGATATAGTGGTTGAGATTATTGGTATCCATTTTTTTAAATAATTATTTACGTTTTTATTTTCAACCTGATGATTAATTATTGACATAAGGGCTCGAACTTTGGAAGAGACCGTAAAACCACAATGCCTTGGTCAATCACAGTAATGGAGTTATTATTTTATTTTTTTTAAGGAATCTCGTACTCTCGTATTCAGCGACTCAAGAAAGACTGTCTGAACACCTTCTTTTCTTCGTGAAATCGCAAACTTCAGGAGGAGAAGAAATATTGTCTCCTCACTTATAATTGATGGAACTTGAACAGAATCATCACAAAATATTTGCAATGCCATGATCATTTCTTTACAGTTTTTAACAAGCTTCCTCTCATGGAAATCACTCTAAATTAGGATCTGTTACTACCGATTAAAATAACAAATGTCAAGCTATAATAAGTATATGCGACTGCAGGAACAGATAACTCTCGTGAAAAAAAACCCTCACACGATACAAAGAGATCTCTCTCGATACTGCTCTCCGGTGTCCTAGATCGATGATGGTGCCTTCCACGGGCCGCCGCTCTGCACTGACGTCCTCCATGGACCGTCGATCTACTACTGTGTCACCTTCTCCTTACTTCCTCCGCTCCAGAAAGACACCTACCTCCGCCGAGACCCCATTCGCAAGCTCTGTGCATGCTTGCCGTCGGCTGATAACTTCTTCCCTCACTCCCGCTTCGACGGCCCCGCCTTGGGGAAGTCATAGGAGGAAGATGCCTTCCCCTTTATCGACCTCAGATCCTCGATCTGCTTCTTCGGTGTGGGACTCCCCTTCCCTTTCTGGACTCAGAAGGGGTAGATCCATGGAGGGGCTTAACTACTCATCCAGATCTGGGGTTTTGATGATTTCTTTTGGTGCTTCTGCGTTTTTGTTTGCGACTGATAAATGCTCTTCGTGCATCTACGTGGATTGTTTGTTTTTTACCAAATATTTGGCACCTCCGTGGTTTTCTTCAGTTAATCGGTGTTTTATTTGCTCCGACGTACTTGCCCCTTCCGGCACTGTCTCCTGGGAGCTTTTTTATGGGGTTACTAAGTGCTGGCCCGCGCATATTTTTCTGGTTAATGATTTAGAACATGATCGATCTTATTTGGGACTTAGAGGTTGTACTTCTGATTTTGCTGGTTCCGGTGATTTGTCTGATTGTGATCCTATTCTTCCATTATTGCCGGCGAGCCTCCTTCCGTCGGTGGGATCGCAGCGGGGGGCATTGTTTCGAGAGTTTCGTGTCTTTCGAATAGTGTCAGGTCTGAGGACGACGCCTCTGTCTCCTCGGGGCCTGTCTGGGGATATTCTCGATATCTCCCCCCGATCATTACGAATTCTTTAATCCCACAATTAGGCTTTAATGAGGATTTGGAGGTTAATTGCAATAATATTACTAATGAATTAGCGACTTCGTTGGCTAATGAAGTCCTGGTGGGTCCGCCTCGACCTCTGAACCCTGCACACATGTCAGACGACGTGCTCTCACCCGTCCCACCTGCCATGCCGATCTTTTCTAACATTAATGACCCCACTCCTGCGATTCAAATGGGCGACTCTTTTTATTTTAATAATAATTTTACGCCGTTTGAGCCGCCTGAAAATACTATGACAATCAGACTGCCTGACTCCATGGTGATTTCCTCAGAGATTTTCCCTGACGATACCAACTACATAGGTAGTGGCTCCCATTTTGCCGCCCTTCTTTCCTCCTCCCTCTCCGGTGCAAAACATCTTCCTGAGACGGTATCTCCAAGGTGGACTCTGGTGAAAAAAAGGAAGACGGTGCCTTCTCCTCTGGTACGTTACTGTACAGATAGCAATCGCTGTTTTAAATGTGGTTTGAGGGGTCATTTTCAGAGTGCATGTAGATTTTCGGGTAATTGTTACCGCTGCAAAGCAGCGACTCATTCCATTGCCATCTGTAAAATTTTTCAGGACCCTCCTAGAGAAAATATAGCCGTATTTTCCCCTCAGAATCCCATTACGATTCACCCTTCAAATGCATCATGTGAGCTCACATTACACTATGCTCGGTGTGCAATTGTTACTGACCATGCCTCCCTCCTCACTGTGGACATTCTTTCACAACATATTGTTAGTAACTGGCCTCCTCATGCCAAAATAGAGGTATCCGATTTTGCTCCTGGGAAGTTTTTGCTTAAATTCCCTTCCATTAAGTCCAAAAACGACATACTTGGTCGCTTTGGCTCTTCCCTGCAATCCCTTTCGGCTTCTTTTGTTCATTGGACGCCCAGTTCCAATGCTGTTCTTAGCTTAAAAGAGGAAGGAATATGGATCCGTCTGGAGGGGATCCCCCATCATCTTTGGTGTGCTGATGTCTTTCATCGACTTGTCTCTGACTTTGCTGAACTATTAAAGGTTGATTTGTCTTTAGACAGAGTAAAATTCCTTGGTTATTCTAGGGTACGGATTAAACTCCTCCCTGGCAAAGAGATACCAGATGTTAGGTTTTTTGCTTATGGTAAGACAGTTTACCCAATAAAATATCGACACAGTTGGGATTTATGTTCTTCTGCTACCA